>JASAMZ010013869.1:0-43002 GCA_030248115.1 Linhomoeus sp. GSCO2_2 | reverse complement strand
TGGTGATCACATAGGGACTAGTGCTGCCAATGGGATGATATGTAGTATATGAATGAAGTCTAAGTAGAGGGACATTGCGTATTGCTGCGAGAGTGAAGAGGGTACGATCCATGTCGCACTTTCGATCGCAACTTCAGAGTTTCTTTGTCTCCCAAGTTGTCTTTGTATGCCACATTCTGAACTTTTCACGCGCTTGAAGAGTTGAATTGTTTGATGCAATTGAACGAGCCACGGGGAAAACTTCTCTCAATTCGAGCGGACAAAGTTGGGTCGATGTTAGGCATGCAAAAGCACAGTTCGACACTGCCTTCGACCTTTCACTGCTCATGGATCACGCGCGATGCCCAGTGGGACAATGTCTGGCATCGGGACATGTTGCTAGCCGCTACGCAGCCGCCAACCTGAAGTTGCCTGCCGTGTAATAGAGACCGTTCGATTCGGGCTGTCCAAAATTCAAGAATTCTCCTAGAGATATTATCCCAGATTTAGAATAGTGCCTGGGCAGCGCTGCGTTGTTCAAGAGTAGAAGAATTTGCCATGTGGTAAGAGTGACTCTAAATGGGACAGGAACGATCTCGAATAGTCTGGCTTCTCGTTCAAGTTTGGCATACTGCATAGCCCCATCTTTGCAGATCTCCTCTCGGCGCGCGCACAGTAGTTAGAGAGTTTGACATAGACGTAATCGGTCCTAGAGTTCCAGTTGAGGACCCCAGCTCAACACAGCCTTGAAGAGGAAAGGCTTGACAACTGACTCCACTAAGGAATGTAAGGGCTACAGTGCGTGTAGGTGTGCAGAGTCAGACATCGTGCAGTGCCCAGTCAAAGTGCGGGTCTGTGTCAGACAGAGCATTAACCGATCCATGGGAGGCCACTCTCAGTTCGAGCAGATGAAGTTGGATCGGTGCAAAGTACAGTTCGGGCACACAGTCCTCCATTCTGCGCGCGCGATTCCCAGGGGGACAATGTTTGGCAGGTGGCAAGGTCTGTAGGCACTGGCGGCAGCCACCACCCTTCAGTAGCGTAGTAGAATTGAGGCTGTTTGATTGCGGCTGCCCAAGAGTCAAACCTGAAGAGCCTCCCAGATGCAAAACCACTGTAATTTTGGCGGGGCTGTATTGTTCCTGATAATAACAGAGTTCACCACCTGTGTTCTTCAGTAAGGTAGAATACGCATTCCGAATACACATTTCCAGGACTCGCTTTCTGGCACTGCTGCTGCGCAAGTTTGACATGCTGTTGCCCCATCTTTGCATCTCAGTGCAGTGAAGGTTAAGTGAAGCGTTTGGCAAAGGAATCGGTCCTAGAGAGCTTGTGAAGTGTTGCAGTTCGAAGGTTCCATTCCCACATTCTCAGCTTCCCTTGGCTTGGCAGCCTTTCTATTCCGACGAATAACAGCTTGGGGCGCTTGTCATTAAGTCGTTGCTTTCTGGACCGTTTGACAACGTCGTCGTTGCGTCTGCATGCCACGACAAGAGAAAGAATAATGGATGGAAGTTGGATCGGGATTCGGGGTTACTAACACCGCTAAATATTCCAGGTTCAATTCCAGCACACCTCAGCCAAAGTAGGCTCTGGATATAGAGGTCAAGCTGCAGTGGAATTTGAAACGTTTGGCAGCACACTGCTATACAATTGGACGACCCATGGGAGAAGGACTCTCTGTCTTCTTTGAGGCACAAAGTTGGGTCGATAATAGCCAATGTAGAAAGTAGAGTTTGACAGGCAGCCTTCCACCGTGCTTACACAGGAGCGATGCCCTCTTACAAACGTCTGTCAGTTGTGTATACCTCGCTGAGTAGTGTTCCGCCACAAGACGACGTTTTGGGAACGCTTTTTGAAAAGCGTTCCGAGGCGCTTTGGCTGCCAAAAAGTTTAGCTGCCAAAAAAAGCGTTCCCCGGCGTTTGGCGGCCAAAATCGGCGCCATTTGGGCCGTCAAAAATGTGCTTGTCTGCACGTTTGGTTGCCAAAGTGAGGAACGCTTTTTTTCGCCCGCCCTCAGGCGGGCGACACCATACGAGAGCTCGGCGTGCGTGCGTGCGTGCGTGCGTGCGTGCGTGCGTGCGTCCGTCCGTACGTACGTAACGCTCCCAGATCTCGGCGTTGGAAAGTCGTAGAGCGGAGATCTTGGGCTCTACGGATAGGTCTCGACTCACTGATCATTCAGCTAAGAGGTTTCGAAATTCAAAAGTTTGAATTGCGCGCGCTACAGTAAGCCGAAGGTCAGAACGCAAAACGGCTCTAGCTCGCTCGTGTTACGTCGTAGAGCGGCAATCGACACGTCAGGTGAAAGCTCTCGACGCGTTCTTTTATGCGACTGCAAAAGTTTTTTCAATTACGCAAACACGCACTGCGGAAAACGCCATTCTCGGCATTTCGACGCTAAAATCGCTCTAACGCGCTCAACTTGGGTCGTAGAGAGAGGATCTTGAGCTTTTTAGATAGTTCCCGACTCACTGATCATTTGTTCTCCCATTGGTCGCAACTCAAAAGTTTGAATTTCGCGAGTTACAGTAACTCGAAGGTGCAAAAGCACAAAACGGCTCTAACTCGTTCGTCTTACGTCGTAGAGTGGCAATCGACACGCCAGGTGAAAGCCCTCAACGCGTTTTTTCATGCGGCTACAAGTTTATTTAACTACGCAAACACGAACCACAGAAAACGCCATTCTCGGGAAGTTGACGTTAAGATTGCTCTAACTCGCTCAGCTTGCGTCGTAGAGAGACGAACTCGAGCTTATTGTACAGTTCTCGACTCACTGATCATTTGTTCTCCCATCGACCGAAACTCAAAAGTTTGAATTTCGCGAGTTACAGTAACTCGAAGGTGCCAAAGCACAAAACGGCTCTAACTCGCTCGTCTTACGTCGTAGAGTGGCAATCGACACGCCAGGTGAAAGCCCTCAACGTGTTTTTTCATGCGGCTACAAGAGTTTGTTCAATTACGCAAACACGCACCGCGGAAAGCGCCATTCTCGGGACTTTGACGCTAAGATCACTCTTTGCTTATAAATAAGTGCAACACGGTTTGATTGCTCGCAGTGCGCTCTTTTGTGCTCTGTCAATTGTTTTACACTTTTACTAAACTTTTGTGCTAAAACTTTTACAAGTATTTGTCAAAACTTTTACCAGTTTTTGTCACTTTTTTAAAAGCGTTGCTTGAAAGATGGATGTTCTTGCTCTAAAAGCCAAATCGCGGGCGAAATCAATATTGCTATGCAATACCCTCTTGCGAAGCGGGAGCTCGTGAAGCGAAGCATGCGGGCGATGAACTCTCGCACTCTCTGCAGAAAGAACGCAACTCTTTACAATGTCAGTCAGAATACAAACTCAACTTTTTAATACCGGAGCTTGTTTCTGGCAGCCAAACATTTTGGCGGCCAGTCTGGGGAACGCTGGAGGAATACTTCTTCGCGGAACGCTACTCAGCGAGATATCGGTGGATGTCAGTGGATATCAGTGAATATTGTGAATAGCAGCCAACCCAGTATGGGGGGCATGGTTGAATGGACACCGTTCGGCTGTGGCTGTCCACGGTTGAGAATTTTCAAGAGGAATTCCCCAGGCCCATAGACTCAATGGAAAAATTTGCCGTTCTTGGCAGAAGACTGAATTCCGAATGCGCTTGGCCGAGAAAATGACGTGATCGTTGCACAACCAGGCAGTTGCTGACGCCAGTGTGGTCGCACGCGCTTGGCATACGCAGTAGCCCCATCTTTGCAGATCTCATCGCTCTTGGTTACAATAGTCAGTGTTTGTCAAAGAATGGGTCCTAGAGGACTCGCGAAGTGTTGCAGTCACAACGGGAGAGTGAAGAGTATTGTCCGTGTCGCACTTTTGAACGCAACTTCCCATGAAGAAATATTCTCTGTTTCCCACAAGTGAGAAAGCTCGACATACCGAACTTTTTACAGTGCGGGAAAAATCGAATTGTTTGATACAATTGAACAATCCACGGGAGAATGTTTCTCTCAATTCGAGCAGACGAAGTTGGGTCGATGTTACGGCATTGCAAAAGTACAGTTCGACACTGCCTTCGATCTTCCACTGCCCGTGGAACACGCCTGATGCTCAGCGGGACAATGTCTGACATTGGGACATGTTGCTAGCTGCTAGGCAGCAGAAATCTGCCATAATAGACTAAAGAATTCTCATGGGGATATTATCGCACATCCAGAATAGTGTCTGGGCACCGCTGCGTTGTTCTAGAATAGAAGAATTTGTCATGTGACAAAAGTGCCTCTAAACGGGACAGGAACGATCTCGAACAGTCTGGCTTCTCCTTCAAGTTTGGCATACGGTAGCCCCATCTTTGCAGATCTCCTCTCGGCGCACAGTAGTTAGAGTTTGACATAGACGTAATCGGTCCTAGAGTTCCAGTTGAGGACCCCAGCTCAACACAGCCTTGAAGAGGAAAGGCTTGACAACTGACTCCACTAGGGAATGTAAGGGCTACAGTGCGTGTAGGTGTGCAGAGTCAGACATCGTGCAGTGCCCAGTCAAAGTGCGGGTCTGTGTCAGACAGAGAATAAACACTAATGGGAGGCCACTCCCAGTTCGAGCAGATGAAGTTGGATCGGTGCAATGGCATAGCAAAGTACAGTTCGGGCACACAGTCTTCCATTCTGCACGTGGAATGCCCAGTGGGGCAATGTCTGGCAGGAGGCCACGTCTGTAGGCAATGGCAGCCACCGCCCTGCATTAGCGTGGTAGAATGAAGGCCGTTTGGTTGCGGCTGTCCCAATGGCAAACATGAAGAGCTCTCCCATTTGCAAAGCCACTGCAATCTGGGCCGCGCTGTGTTGTTCCTAATATCAATAGAGTTAACCACATGTCTTCTTCAGTAAGGCAGAATACGGCATTCTGAATGCACATTTCCAGGACAGATACCATCTCGCATAAGCTATTTCTGGCGCTGCTGTTGATACGCAAGTTTGACATACTGTTGCCCCATCTTTGCTGTCAGTGCAGTGCATGTAAGTAAAGTGTTTGGCAAAGGAATCGGTCCTAGAGATCTTGTGAAGCGTTGCAGCTCAAAGTGTGTTTCAGGTTCCACTCCAACACTTGAGCTTATGAAAGTGTCTGACACAACTGAACAGTCCATGGGAAAAGGCCTGTCTTGATTGGAACTGACGAAGTTGGGTCGATGTTACGGCATTGCAAAAGTATACAATTCGACACTGCCTTTGGCCTTCCACTGCCCATGGAACACGCGTGACGCCCAATGGGACAATGTCTGACATTGGCAGCATATTGTAACAGCCTGCCGTAGCCTGCTAGAATGGAGGTCGTTCGATTCTAGCTGTCCAGAATTCAAGAATTCTCATGGGGATACCGTATCCCAGTATAGTAGCTGGGCAGCCCCAGAATGGTGTTGTTCCAAAATGGAAAAGTTTGCCGTGTGGCAAAAGTGTCTCTTGAATGTCATGGGTGGCCTGGACGGTAACCGACCACGATATCGAACAACCAAACGTTTTCTGCTGTCGCTGTTTCCACGTAAGTTTGGCATACTGTAGCCCCATCTTTGCAGATCTCCAGTGCAGTAATTAGAGTTTGACATAGACGTAATCGGTCCTAGAGTTCCAGTTGAGCACCTCAGCTCAACACAGCTCTGGGGAGGAAAGGTTTGACAACTGACTCCACTAAGGAACGTAGCAGCTCGGTGTGCAGAGTCAGACATCGTGCAGTGCCCAGTCAAAGTCTGGGTCGGTGGAAAATGGGAAAGTCGCTCTCAATTCGAGCAGATGAAGTTGGATCGGTGATATGGCATGTAGAAGCGCAAGTACACAAATACAGGTGAGTAGTGTAAAACAACCCACCGCCTTCCATTCAGCACGTCTGATTCCCAGTGAAACAATGTCTGGCAGGAAGCGACGTCTGTAGGCACTGCAGCCATCACCCTACAGTAGCGTGGCAGAATGGAGGCCGTTTGGTTGCGGCTGACCCACGCGAGAAATCCGCCTTCTCTGTTCATTTTGACGGGAGCAATTGGGTCTGTGTGCAAGGCATTGTACAGGAGTTAAGTGCAGTTTGACAGGCAGCGTTCGCCACTCCACAGTGCACAAATTTCCACCGTCTCTGTAGTCAGCCATAGGCCAGGGAGGGAAAAGAACAGTGGGCTGAAGTTGAGGTTGGATCTGTTCTAGCGACGCTGCTCCGAGTTTCATTACCAGCTCAGCAGCTCTAGGAGAAGACGTTTGGCAGTATTGTAGCTGTACTCCACTGCAACACAGGTTGGGGTTTGCCACTGCAGCATGCTGCTTCTTCGATGAAACGTTCGACAGCATCGTCGTTGCGTCTGCAGACACGTCATGACCAGAGAAAGAGTAGTGAAACGAAGTTGGATCGGTGTTGGAGACGCCTCAAAGTGTTCCAGGTTACAGATCAACACAACTCAGCCAACGTAAGCCCTAATATAGGCCACAGCTGACTTTCTTCACCATCAGTAGTCGTCCCACCAAACCGTATGTACACATACTTTAGTTGACAGGTCGCCAGTTTCAATTGAGCGTGCGGTTACACAAAGCAAGACAAAGATGTGGGTTTGGAGGCCTCGTCGACAAACCGAGTAATACAGGAGCTCCATCGCCTCTGTGGGGTCACAGTCTGAGGATTTGAAAGAAAGTTGTCGTCTGCATTGTATCGCCAGAGTTTGATTGATAACAGACCGACTGAACATTTGGCAACATAGCAGATAATGGTTCCATTCCACCCCGCCCCCTTCAATCAAACAACTCTCGTTCAATAGCCCATGGAACTTCCCTGGGATTAACTTCATTGTTAGATACCAACCCTGCAATTGACTTTCGACTTTCGAGTATCTCCAACGTTGGTGAGCTGGGTTGGGCAGTTCGACATGTTGCCATAGCCTTTCCGTAGCTCGAGTTCAACGCTGTTGCTTATGGGAAGTTGGATCGGTGAAACGAGCCTGTCGGGTCGGTCAAGATTCAGCCTACCCATAGTGGAACTGGCCCCTCAGCCGCTCCGCGCCTCTTTGAGTCTGGTAATTTTGAAAATGTAGCCTCTTCTTGGAATTGAATTGAATTGTCTGTTGGTTCAACAAGTCTCTCTGCTTTCGCACAGTCGAAGTTGGGTCGATACTAACTAGACGCTATGTCTCTTAAAAGTACAGTTTGGCAAGTGCCTGTCCTTTTGTGTCTGGCATTAGATAAGTAGATCGGATCAGGATGGCGCCATAGGCCAGCATGGAATAGGAACGGCGCACTTCTAATGTCTGACAGTACCAAGTATGGCCGTCCATAGCCAGACAAAGAATAGCGGGATTCGAAGTTGGGTCGGTGACATAGACGGAATCGGTCCTAGAGTTCCAGTTGAGCACCCCAGCTCGACACAGCCTTGAAGAGGAAAGGCTTGACAACTGACTCCACAAGGGAATGTAAGAGCTACAGTGTGTGTAGGGTGCAGAGTCAGACATCGTGCAGTGCCCAGTCAGAGTGTGGGTCCGTTGTCAGACAGAGAATAAACACCAATGGGAGGCCACCCTCAGTTCGAGCAGATGAAGTTGGATCGGTGATATATGCAAAAGTGTAGTGTGAGACACCGCCTTCCATTCTTCACACGTGATTCCCAGTATGACAGCGTCTGACAATGGGGGACGGGACGTCTGTAGGCACTGGCAGCCACCGCCCTGCAGTAGCGTGGTAGAATAAAGGCCGTTTGGTTGCGGCTGTCCCAATGGCAAACATGAAGAGCTCTCCCATTTGCAAAGCCACTGTAATCTGGGCCGCGCTGTGTTGTTCCTAATATCAATAGAGTTAACCACATGTCTTCTTCAGTAAGGCAGAATACGGCGTTCTGAATGCACATTTCCAGGATAGATACCATCTCGCATAAGCTATTGTGTTCTGGCGCTGCTGTTGATACGCAAGTTTGACATACTGTTGCCCCATCTTTGCGGTCAGTACAGTGAAGGTAAGTAAAGTGTTTGGCAGCAGAATCGGTCCTAGAGATCTTGTGAAGCTTAGCAGCTCAAAGTGTGTGTTTTAGGTACCACTCCAACACTTGAACTTATAAAAGTGTCTGACACAACTGAACAGTCCACGGGAAAAGGTCTCCCTCTAAGCAGTCCTTTTCAACAACCAAGGAGGCTTTCTTGCCCCCTCAGGGCTGTAATAAAGCTCCAATGGAAGTTCGACTTTCTGAACTTTGCATATAGGTCGAAGTGTCTGAACGGTCCATGGGAGAAGGCCTCTCTTAATTGGAACCGACGAAGTTGGGTCGATGTTACGGCATTGCAAAAGTATACAATTCGACACTGCCTTCGACCTTCCACTGCCCATGGAACACGCGTGACGCCCAATGGGACAATGTCTGACATTGGCAGCATATTGTAACAGCCTGTCGTAGCCTGCTAGAATGGAGGTCGTTCGATTCTAGCTGTCCAGAATTCAAGAATTCTCATGGGGATACCGTATTCCAGTATAGTAGCTGGGCAGCCCCAGAATGGTGTTGTTCCAAAATGGAAAAGTTTGCCGTGTGGCAAAAGTGTCTCTTTTGAATGTCATGGGTGGCCTGGACGATAACCGACCACGACCTCGAACAGCCAGACGTTTTCTGCTGTCGCTGTTTCCACGCAAGTTTGGCATACTGTAGCCCCATCTTTGCAGATCTCCAGTGCAGTAATTAGAGTTTGACATAGACGTAATCGGTCCTAGAGTTCCACTTGAGCACCTCAGCTCAACACAGCTCTGGGGAGGAAAGGTTTGACAACTGACTCCACTAAGGAACGTAGCAGCTCGGTGTGCAGAGTCAGACATCGTGCAGTGCCCAGTCAAAGTCTGGGTCGGTGGAAAATGGGAAAGTCGCTCTCAATTCGAGCAGATGAAGTTGGATCGGTGATATGGCATGTAGAAGCGCAAGTACACAAATACAGGTGAGTAGTGTAAAACAACCCACCGCCTTCCATTCAGCACGTCTGATTCCCAGTGAAACAATGTCTGGCAGGAAGCGACGTCTGTAGGCACTCGCAGTCATCGCTCTGCAGTAGTAGCGTGGTAGAATGGAGGCCGTTTGGTTGCGGCTGACCCACGCGAGAAATCTGCCTTCTCTGTTCATTTTGAGAGGGAGCAATTGGGTCTGTGTGCAAGGCACTGTACAGGAGTTAAGTGCAGTTTGACAGGCAGCGTTCGCCACTCCACAGAGCACAAATTTCTACCGTCTCTGTAGTCAGCTATAGGCCAGGGAGGGAAAAGAACAGTGGGCTGAAGTTGAAGTTGGATCTGTGCTAGCGACGCTGCTCCGAGTTTCATTACCAGCTCAGCAGCTCTAGGAGAAGACGTTTGGCAGTATTGTAGCTGTACTCCTCTGCAACACAGGTTGGGGTTTGCCACTGCAGCATGCTGCTTCTTCGATGAAACGTTCGACAGCATCGTCGTTGCGTCTGCAGATTCGTCATGACCAGAGAAAGAATAGTGAAACGAAGTTGGATCGGTGTTGGAGACGCCTCAAAGTGTTCCAGGTTACAGTTCAACACAACTCAGCCAACGTAAGCTCTGTTATAGGCCACAGCTGAGTTTCTTTGCCATCAGTAGTCGCCCCACCATAGCGTACAATATGTACATAGTTGACAGGTCGCCAGTTTTAATTGAGCGTGCGGTTACACAAAGCAAGACAAAGATGTGAGTTTGGAGGCCTCGTCGACAAACCGAGTAATACAGGAGCTCCATCGGTTCCTGCAGCCCATAAGTGAAGTTTGCATGTACCTATGTGGGTTCGGCAGAATTCTCCAAGTTGGGTCGTCGCTGCGTCGCACTCTCGCGACGTCGGAAACGGCCGCTGTCTCACAAAATGGCACGAGAAAAGTCACGTAGACTCTCTGCGGCGCCAGGCGCGAGCAGCTGTACTCAGTACTCACGGTGACGCGAGACAGACGGCGAAAGTCGATTTTCCACGCATCTCCCAGCAAAGCGCGACCTCTGAGCGCGTTAGTGTTTGCAAAGAGTTTCTAGATGTCAGCGACTATTGGAGGCACGACTCATGTGCTTACTCTTCCCCTCAAACGGGAAACACCCATTCGCTCGCCGTCTATCGCCCCGTAACGCAACACAGTAACATTTACAATGTTACGCAGGCACCTTTGCAGCAAGCTATAGGCGCGTGATCGAAGCTGAACAGCGTGCGATTCCCAGTAGCTGTGCGCACACCGTATGAGTTTAGTGTAGTGACACAAATGGAAGCGAGGCATGTGCTAAACTGTACCTACATCGTTCTTCGTCGACTCTTCAAGAACTCCTAGCACCATTCGACATCGAAGCGTGAAATCAACATCAGCATATCAAGAACGCAAGCAGAAGTCGGATCGGTGCTCAGCGGTTGACGCGCTCGTGAATTGCAGACGGCAGAAACGACCTGTTTCACTTCAAAGCTGTTGGATTCGACAGCAGAAACAGTCGAGCGCCTCTGTGGGATCACAGAGTGAGGATTTGAAAGAAAGTTGGCGCCTGCATTCTATCGCCAGAGTTTGATTGATAGTAGACCGAATGAGCATTTGGCAACATAGCAGATTGTGGTTCCATTCCACCTCCGCCCCCTTCAATCAAACAACTCTCGTTCAATAGCCCATGGAACTTTCCTGAGTTAAACTTCATTGTTAGATACCAATCCTGCAATTGACTTTCGACTTTCGAGTATCTCCAACGCTGGTGAACTCGGCTGGACAGTTTGACATGTTTCCATAGCCGTTCCTCGACAGCTCGAGTAGGAGCTGCTGCTTGTATGAAGTTGGATCGGTGAAACGAGCCTGTCGGGTCTGCCAAGATTCAGCGTATCCATAGTTTGAACTTGCCCCCGCAGCGGCTCTGGCCCCTCTTTGAGTCTGGTAATTTTGAAAATGTAGTTTCTTTTTGGAATTGAAATGAATTGTCTGTTGGTTCAACAAGTCTCTCTGCTTTCGCACAGTCGAAGTCGGGTCGATACTAGACGTTATGTCTCTTAAAAGTACAGTTTGACAAGGGCCTGTCCTTTTGTGTCTGGCATTAGATACAGTAAGTAGATCGGATCAGGATGGCGCCATAGGCCAGCATGGAATAGGAACGGCGCACTTCTAATGTCTGACAGTACCAAGTATGGCCGTCCATAGCCAGACAAAGAATAGCGGGTTTCGAAGTTGGGTCGGTGAAACAAGCGACCATCTTGAGGTCGTCTTGTAGGCCGCAGGGCAGTTTGACAGATCTCCCAACTTTTTCCGACTATATTATTGTCGAGTGGAAGGGCGAGATGCTTTTTGCAGTCAGTTTGCCAAACAAATCGCCACTTTCGCTCCTCTGGCGCTCTCCAACAATTACAGAGCGCTGAGAGAGGCGGCGGTCAGCTTTCCAATCAGTGGATACAGAGTCGCAGATTGCATGTTGGTAGGTATGCATCAGTTTGACAGGCACAACACTTTGTAGGACACCATTGCCGTGCCATTGACGCGCCGCATTCAAAACGTCTGGCAGTTGTGAATGTCGGTGGACGCTCTCTTCTACCCAGTATGGTGAGATGACTTGGTTAGTAGGCCACTGCCACAATGAATAGGTACATTTGCCTTTGCTTTCATTGTATTCTCGCATGGCAGAACACGACATTCCGAATGCCTGTGTTCAATTGACCTCCTCTCGGCGCACAGTAGTCAGTGTTTGGCAGGAGAATGGGTTTTGCTTGCTTGAAAGGACTTGCGACGCGTAATTACAGCGCGAGAGTGCGTGTTGCACTCTGGAACGCAACTTTGCTCTTTGTTTCCATGTGAGAAAGTTCGACTTTTCGTGGGCCGAGAACAGTTGAGGTGACTGCTACAAGTGGACGACGCATTGGAGAAGGCCTCTGTCGATTCAAGTGGACGAAGTTGGGTCGATGTTACGGCGTTGCAAAAGTACAGTTCGATACTTCCTTCTAACTTCCATGGCTCATGGAACACGCGTGATGCCCAATGCGACAATGACTGAGATTGGGGCATGCCCAATGGCAGCATATTAGCCTGCCGCCGCAGCCTGTTAGAATGTAGGGCGTTCGACAGTGCAGTGGGTGTCCAAAAATTCAAGAATTCTAATGGGGATATTATTACTCCAGATCCAGAATAGCGTCGGGGGTGCACAGCGTTGTTCAAAGCAAACAAGCTGTGTGTGTAAAAAGTTCAACCTATGCTTTGTGTCTGCCAAATCTTGGTGAACAATGTGGACAACTTTGTTCACATCATTAGCCGTATCTGGAGAAATTGTCTTGGGAACGTGTACCATACACCAAGTGCAGCTATTCCCACGATTCGGTTGTCTGTACAACTGATCTAAAGCTCAGTGATATCGCCGCATTCGCTATATGGTATCGGCATGATACGACGCCGTTCATCTGAAGTTCCGATACGTGTAAACTGTAAATACATCACATCCAACAAAAAAATTGCCAACTGCTGCAGTGCAGTGCAGTCGTTCTTTCTTTTGGCGTACGACCTTTCTATTCTGCGTTCACATTCAGCTATAAACAAAAGTGGAGGCAATTTGTGGAATTGTAAACATTTCTATCAAATTTAACGCATGCAATTTTATTTCGTTTTGCCAATCATCCGTAGTCTATGCGCTTGCTATTTCTTAAGAAATTTAGCCGCTATTCCATCAGACAAAACTGCCGATTTTGACACTTGTCACTTTTAATTAAATTCTAAATATCCCGGAATTGCAATTTTGAAAATTGTAGAACTGTGTCACAAATTCTTATTGGCACACGACCTTTCCATTTCTGCATTCACATTCGGCAATAAATGACGTTTTTTCGCCGCGCCCCAGCGCGGCGAGTATATATACGGACGCTATTGTCTGTTCGTTTGTCCGTCCGTGTGTGTGTGTGTGTGTGTGTGTCTGTGTCACAAAACTAGACATGACGGTTAGTGCCACCCAATGGAGTCGAATGCGCTGAGTAACGTGCCGTTGTCCGTTTCTGTTGCTAATTTCCCTATTTTGAGATATTTACAATTAAAATACGAAAATGTCAAAAATGACACTTTTATTTACAAGTCGTATCGAGAAAGTTTTTGCTGAAATGGAAAGGGCACAAGACGCGATGAATTTGTGACATAGTTTCGGATTTTGGAATTCACCAAATTAGGGATATTTTCAAGGTTTTTGTCAAAATTCCCAAATTTCGAACAATTCAAACAGCTTATATTTCAAAACTTCTTTGCACCGATGTATCGAGCATAGTCTGCCAACTATTTAGCAAATAGTTTCAGCAATTATAATTAACGCAATTTAGGATATTTTTAAGGATTTTGTTAAAATCCCCAAATTTCGACAATTTCAAACAGCTTAAATTTCAAATTTTCTTTTCACGGATGTGTCGACCATAGTCTGCCAAGTATTTATCAAATAGTTTCAGATTTTATAATTAACAAAATTAAGGGTATTTTCAAGGTTTTTATCAAAAGTCCCAAATTTTGACAAATTCAAACAGCTTAAATTTCAAAGTTTCTTTGCACGGATGTATCGAGCATAGTCTGCCAAGTATTTAGCAAATAGTTTCAGCGAATATAATTAACGAAATTTAGGATATTTTTAAGGATTTTGTTAAAATCCACAAATTTCGACAATTTCAAACAGTTTAAATTTAAAAATTTCTTTTCACGGATGTGTCGAGCATAGTCTGCCAAGTATTTATCAAATAGTTTCAGATTTTATAATTAACAAAATTAGGGATATTTTCAAGGTTTTTGTCAAAATTGCCAAATATACACAAATTCAAACAGCTTAAATTTCAAAGTTTCTTTGCACGGATGTATCGAGCATAGTCTGCCAAGTATTTAGCAAATAGTTTCAGCGAATATAATTAACGAAATTTAGGATATTTTTAAGGTTTTTGTTAAAATCCACAAATTTCGACAATTTCAAACAGCTTAAATTTTAAATTTTCTTTTCACGGATGTGTCGAGCATGGTCTGCCAAGTATTTATCAAATAGTTTCAGATTTTATAATTAACAAAATTAGGGATATTTCAAAGTTTTTGTCGAAATTATCAAATTATGACAATTTTAAACAGCTTAAATTTCACAATGTCTTTGCGTTGATGCATTGGGCATAGTCTGTCAAGTATTTGGCAAATAGTTTTTGATTTTATAATTGAAGAATTTAGGTATATTTTTTTTAGAATTCCTAAATTTTGACAATTTCAAGCAGCTTAAATTTTAACATATCTTTGTGCACTAAGCCTAAAAGAATAGGGCGTCGTCCCATTTATATCCTTTTCAATAGGGCGTCGTCCCATTTATACCCGTTTCAATAGGGCGTCGTCTCATTTAGACACTTTTATTGCACTGTGTGCCTGCGGCGAATTTCTCTGATCCATTTATGGATCAGTTGCCACAATTATAAGCGCAAAGTGTGCCTGCGGCGAACCTTCTGATCCATATGTGGATCAGGTACCACGAACAAAGACCAAAGCGAAACCCCACCAAATTGTCGACTAAATGTCTAGCGGTACTTCACTGTCCAGTGCACATTATCGCGCACACGCTCTCAAGTTTACACTGATGCCAACGTGGTGCCACAGTTTTTAGACAAAGCTTGTTTAATTTTGTCAATTTATGGAATTTGGACAAATAATCTCGTATTTCTAATAAATTCCACATCTGCAAAGAAATTCTTTTGTGTTACAAATTATCCGCGGTTTATGCTCTTTCCATTCCTGAAGAAATTTCGCCGCTACCTCATTAGGCAAAAAAGTCGATTTTCGACATTTTTGTATTTTAATTGTGAATATCTCGAAATTGTAACTGCTTACACCTGTAAAACTATGCCACAAATTCTTATTGCCACTAGACCTTTCCATTTCTGCATTTACATTCGTCAATAAATGACGTTCTATTTTTGTCATTTTATGAAATTTTGACAGATAATCGCGTATTTCTATCAAATTCCACATTTCCTAAAAATTTCTTTTGTGTTACAAATTATCTGCGGTCTATGCTCTTTCCATTTTTGAAGAAATTTCGCCGCTAGCCCATCAGACGAAAAAGTCGATTTTTGACATTTTCATATTTTAATTGTAAATATCTCGAGAGTGCGAAATTAGCAACAGAAACGGACGTCGGATCCATACTCAGCGACCTTGACTCTACTTGACCACATATGCCACATACCTTATTTCGATGCGCGGACAGACAGACAGACAGACAGACAGACAGACAGACACACACACAGACATTGTCATCCGTATATATATACCTAGCCGCGCTGAGGCGCGGCGAAAAAAGTTTGCCGCGTTGCGAGAGTGTCTCTTTTAAAAGATGTGACCTGGACAGTGACGATCTCGCGCCTCCTGGCACTTTCTATCGCCGCTGATCCCACACAAGTTTGTCATACTGTACATATTATGTAGCCTCATCATTGCAGATCTCCTCTCGGCGAACGGTAGTTTTGAGTTTGACATTAATAGGTCCTAGGGTCCCAGAGCTTCAGTTCCAAACCTCAGATGAAGGCAGCTCTGTGAAGACAGGACAGAGTAGCTTTGCCCAACTAACTGAGTCTAACTTCATTGTTCGATATGTACAGTCCTGCAATTGACTTTCGTCCGATTTTCGAGTATCTCCAACGTTGGCGAGCTGGGCTGGGCAGTTCGACATGTTTCCGTAGCCGTTGCTCGAGGTCGCAGCTGTTGCTTATTGGAAGTTTGATCGGTGAAACAAGCCAAGAGCTGCCGGGTCGGACAGTTTAACAAGTTCCTGTCCTTTCATGTCTGGCATTAAGTACATAGTTCGATCTCCGATCAGGATTTGGCCACAGCCAAGTTGTATGTATGGAATAGGAACGGCGCATTTCTAATGTCTGACAATACCAAATGTGGCCGTCCATAGCCAGACAAAGAATAGCGGGCCGAAGTGGGGTCGGTGAAACATCCGCACCATGAGGTCGGTCCCTGTAGGGCAGTTTGTCAGTTCGCCCAACGTCTTCGGACTATATTATTGTCGAGCGGAAGTGCGACACTCTTTCCGCAGTCCAGCTTGCCAAACAAATCGTCTCCGGCGTTCTCCAGCAAAAGCAAAGTGCTGAGAAGCGCGGTGGCCAGCTTTCCATCCAGTTGATAAAGAGTAACAGATTGCATGTTGGCATACATTGTATGAGTCAGTTTGACAGGCACAACATTTTGCAGGACACGACTGCCGTGCCATTGACGCGTCGCATACTAAGTTTCTCTGAACGTCTGGTAGTTGTGTATGTCGGTGGACGCTCTGATCAACCCAGTATGGTAGGATTGACTTGGAAGTAAGGATGCCACTGCCACAATGAATATATTTGCCTTTGTTATCATTATTTCTTGCATGGCCGAATGCATGTGGCCAATTGACCTCCTCTCGGCGCAGAATAGTCAGTGTTTGCCAGGAGAATGGGTCCTAAAGGGCTTGCGAAGCGTTGCCATTACAGCGCGAGAGTGCCTGTTGCACTCTAGAACGCAACTTTGCTGTTTGTTTCGAAATTCGACTTTCGGGACATTTCGTGGGCCAGGAACAGTTGAGGTGTTTGCTACAAGTGAACTACCCATGGGAGAAGGCCTCTGTCAATTCGAACGGACGAAGTTGGGTCGGTGATACGGCGTTGCAAAAGTACAGTTCGATACTTCCTTCGAACTTCCAGGGCTCATCGAACACGCGTGATGTCAAACGGGACAATGCTTGACACTGGGACATTGCCCATTGGCAGCATATCAGCCTGCCGTAGCCTGCTAGAATGCAGGTCGTTCTATTCTAGCTGTCCAAAATTCAAGAGTTCTCATGGGGATATTACGCCAGATCCAGAATAGCGCATGTGTTATGTATTCCAGAATAGAAAGTTGGCCGTGTGGCAGAAATGTCTCTTGAAGATGTGACCTGGACAGTGACGATTTCGCATGATTCCACACAAGTTTAGCATTACTGCAGCCCCATCTTTGCAGGTCTCCTCAAGGCGCACGGTAGTTAGAGTTTGACATAATAGGTTCTAGAGTCCCAGAGATTCAGCTGCACACCTCAGCCGAAGGCAGCTCTGAGACAGAACAGACAGCTTTGCCCACTGAGTCCAATCAGGAATATGCCAGTTCTTGGTGTGTAGAGTCAGCGTCAGACATATGCAGTGATGGCAGAGGAGGAGAGCTACTGTAGAGAGCCCATAGTCAGATAAGGAACAATACCCTGTGAAGCATAACAGTCGAGCGCCTCCGTCGGCTCCAAGTCTGAGGATACTCCGAATGAACATATTTGGCAACATACCAGGTAGTGGTTCCATTCCACCGCCGCCCTCTTCAATCCAACAACTATCGTTCAATAGCTCATGGAACTTGTCTGAGTCTAACTTCATTGTTAGACAAATTCTACAACTGACTTTTGACTTTCAAGTTTCTTCAACGTTGGTGAACTGGGCTGGGCAGTCTGACATGTTTCCATAGCCTTTGCTCGAGTTCACAGCTGTTGCTTATGGAAAGTGGCATCAGTGAAACAAGCCTGTTGGGTGGCCAAGCTTCAGCGAATACAGCTTGAACTTGCCCCCTCAGCGGTTCCGGCGCCTCTTTGAGTCTGGAAATTTCAAACAAGCTGTTTTAAAAAAGTTGAGTTGTTTTATTAATACAGAGTGGTTTGTGAGTGTTTTAAAGTGGAAGAGTAAAAGAGTGGATACTTTTGTAAAGTATTTGGAAGCCTTTCCGATATGACGCGCGCCCGCCCGAAGTCCGCTATTCATGCGCTACTTCTGACACGCTCCTTTCTGAGGGGTTCTTGCAGTGCAACATTGGAATCGCCCGGGATTAATTTTTTGAGCAAGACACACGCATTTCTGAGCGGTTGTTGCAAGGCAACATTGGGATCGCCCGGGATTATTTTTTTGAGCAGACAAAGTTGTTTGTAAGACAAGGGTTTAAAAAAACAAAAGTGTTTCTTTAGGAATGACCGTTCAACAACTGCCTCAACGTAAGTTTTCAAACGGTCGAACGAATGCTGCTCTACAACTCAAGATCGTCTTTCTACGACGCACGCTGAGCGAGTTAGAGTGATTTCTATGCTAAAAACGCGAGAATGTCGCTTTTCGTGGTGCGTGTTTGCGTAATTAACAATTTTTTACGCCAAGTGAAACAGCACGTCGACACCTTTTAATTGACCTATCGCACGCCGCTCTGCGACGTAAGACGAGCGTATTAGAGCCGTTTTGCGTTTTGGACCTTCGGGTTACTGTAGCGCGCGCAATTCAAACTTTTGAATTTCGACTTCTCTTAACGGAATTATCAGTGCGCCGAAACCTATTCAACGAACTCAAGATCGTCTCTCTATGATGCAAGACGAGCGAGTTAGATGAGTTTCGCGTTTTAAACCTTTGGGTTACTGTAGCGCGCGATATTTAAACTTTTGAGTTTCGACCAATAGAGGAACAAATGATCGGTGAGTCGAGAGCTATCCAACCAACCCAAGATCGTCTCCCTGCGACGCACGCTGAGCGAGTTAGAGCGATTTCTGCGTTAAAAACGCGAGAATGTCGCTTTTCGTGTTGCGTGTTTGCGTAATTAAGAAAATTTTTATTGCCAAGCGAAAGAGCACGTCGAGACCTTTTATTTCGCCGCGCCCCAGCGCGGCGAGTATATATACGGACGCTATTGTCTGTTCGTGTTTCCGTCTGTGTGTGTGTGTGTCTGTGTGTGTGTGTGTGTGTCACAAAACTAGACACGACGGTTAGTACCACCTAATGGAATCGAATGCGATGAGTAACGTGTCGATGTCCGTTTCTGTTGCTAATTTCGCTATTTCGAGATATTTACAATTAATATTCAAAAATGTCAAAAATGAGACTTATATTTACAAGTCGTATCGAGAAAGTTTTTTCGCCCGGCCTCAGCCGGGCGAACCCTTACGAGAGCTTTGCGTCCGTTCGTGCGTCCGTGCGTCCGTTCGTTACGCTCTCAGATCTCGGTGTTGGAAAGTCGTAGGAAGGCGATCTTGGGCTCTACGGAAAGCTCTCGACTCACTGGTAATGTTGCTAAGAGACTTCGAAATTCAAAAGCTTGAATTGCGCGCGCTACAGTAACCCGAAGGTCTAAACGGAAAACGGCTCTAACTCGCTCGTCTTACGTCGTAGAGCGGCGTGCGATAGGTCAAATAAAATGTCTCGACGTGCTCTTTCGTCTGGCATTAAAAGTTTTCTTAATTACGCAAACACGCAACACGAAAAGCGACATTCTCGCGTTTTTAACGCAGAAATCGCTCTAACTCGCTCAGCGTGCGTCGTAGGGAGATGATCTTGGGTTGGTTGGATAGCTCTCGACTCACTGATCATTTGTTCTTCTATTGGTCGAAACTCAAAAGTTTGAATTTCGGGAGCTACAGTAACCCAAAGGTTTAAAACGCGAAACTTATCTAACTTGCTCGTCTTTCGTCATAGAGAGACGATCTTAAGTTCGTTGAAAAGGTTTCGGCACACTGATAATTCCGTTAAGAGAAGTCGAAATTCAAAAGTTTGAATTGCGCGCGCTACAGTAACCTGAAGATCCAAAACGCAAAACGGCTCTAACACGCTCGTCTTACGTCGTAGGGCGCCGTGCGATAGGTCAACTAAAAGGTCTCGACGTGCTCTTTCACTTGGCGTGAAAAATTTGTTAGTTGCGCAAACACGCACCACGAAAAGCGACATTCTCGCGTTTTTAGCATAGAAATCGCTCGAACTCGCTCAGCGTGCGTCGTAGAGAGGCGATCTTGAGTTGCTGGATAGCTCTTGACTCACTGATCATTTGTTCTTCTATTGGTCGAAACTCAAAAATTTGAATATCGCGAGCTACAGTAACCCAAAAGTTCAAAACGCAAACCTTCTCTAACTCGCTCGTCTTCCGTCGTAGAGAGACGATCTTGAGTTTGTTGAATAGGTTTCGTCACACTAATCATTCCGTTAAGAGAAGTCGATGTTCGAAAGTTTGAATTTGGCGAGCTACAGTAACTCAAAGGTTCAAACAGCAAATCGGTAATAACTCGCTCGTCTTACGTTGCAGAGCGGCATTCGTTCGACCGTTTGAAAGCTTACGTTGAGGCAGTTGTTGAACGGTCATTCCTAAAAAATACTTATGTTTTTTTAAACTCTTGTCTTATGAACAACTTTGTCTGCTAAAAAAATTAATCCCGGGCGATCCCAATGTTGCCCTGAAACAACCGCTCAGAAATGCGTGTGTCTTGCTCAAAAAAATAATCCCGGGCGATCCCAATGTTGCCTTGCAACAACTGCTCAGAAATGCGTGTCTTGCTCAAAAAATTAATCTTGGGTGATTCCAATGTTGCCCTGCAAGAACCCCTCAGAAAGGAGCGTGTCAGAAGTAGCGCATGAATAGTGGACTCCGGGCGGGCGCGCGTCATATCGAAAAGGCTTCGAAATACTTTACAAAAGTATCCACTCTTTTGCAGTTTCACTTTAAAACTAGGTGCTCAAGATCCTATCTATCCTAACTATCCAAGGTGCTCAAGATCACCTCTCCACGACGCAAGACAGACGAGTTAGAGCCGTTTTGCGCTTTAGACCTTCGGGTTACTGTAACTCGCGAAATTCAAATTTTTGAGTTTCGACCAATGGAAGAACAAATGATCAGCGAGTCGAGAGCTATCCACTGACCCCGAGATTGTCTCTCTACGACGCAAGTTGAGCGAGTTAGAACGATTTTAGCGTCAAAATGTCGAGAATGGCGTTTTCGGCGGTGCGTGTTTGCGTAATTGAAAGAACTTTTGCAGTCGCATGAAAGAACGCGTCGAGAGCTTTCACCTGACGTGTCGATTGCCGCTCTACGACGTAACACGAGCGAGCTAGAGCCGTTTTGCGTTTTGACCTTCGGGGTACTGTAGCGCGCGCAATTCAAACTTTTGAATCTCGACTTCTCTTAGCGGAATGATCAGTGAGTCGAGACCTATTCGTAGAGCCCAAGATCGTTTCTCTACGTCTTTCCAACGCCGAGATCCGAGAGCGTTACGCACGCACGCACGTACGTACGCACGCACGCACGCACGCCAAGCTCTCCTAGGGTGTCGCCCGGCTGAGGCCGGGCGAAAAAAGCAAAAGCATTTCTTTAGGAATGACCGTTCAACAACTGCCTCAATGTAAGCTTTCAAACGGTCGAACGAATGTCGCTCTACGACATAAGACGAGAGTGCTACAGCCGTTTTGCGTTTAGGACCCGCGGGTTACTGTAGCGCGCGCAAGTCAAACTTTTGAATTTTGAGTTCTCTTAATCATCATCATCATCTCTTAATTATCTTAATTATCAATTATCAATTATCAGTGTGCCGAAACCTATTCAACGAGCTCAAGATCATCTCTCTATGACGAAAGACGAGCGAGCTAGATAAGTTTTGCGTTTTATACCTTTGGGTTACTGTAGCTAACGAAATTCACACTTTTGAGTTTCGGCCAATAGAAGAACAAATGATCAGTGAGTCGAGAGCTATCCAGCCAACCCAAGATCGTCTCCCTACGACGCACACTGAGCGAGTTAGAGCGATTTCTGCCTTGAAAACGCGAGAATGTCGCTTTTCGTATTGCGTGTTTGCGTAATTAAGAAAACTTTTAATGCCAAGCGAAAGAGCACGTTGAGACCTGTTAGTTGACCTATCGCACGCTGCTCTACGACGTAAGACGAGCGAGTTAGAGCCGTTTTCCGTTTTGACCATCGGGTTACTGTAGCGCGCGCAATTCAAACTTTTGAATTTCGAAGTCTCTTAGCAACATTACCAGCAAGTCGAGACGTATCCATAAAGCTCAAGATCTCCTTCCTACGACTTACCAACGCCGAGATCTGAGTGCGTGACGTCGGACGGACGAACGAACGAACGAACGGACGCACGAAGAGCTCTCGTAGAGGTTCGCCCGGCTGAGGCCGGGCAAAAGAATACGCATCCAACGCAAGTTACCGCAAGTCGCTACGATGCATCGTTCACGAGTTATGGCATGTCAAAGTTTGGCGGCTTTTCATCCTTATGAGCTCTATGTTGAAGTTGGATAAACTTTAGGCCGTAATTCGTGAATGGTGCATCGTAGCGCCTTGCAGTAACTTGCGTTGGATGCGGCTTTTCGAGCTCTATCACACGTTTGAATTTCGTCAAAATCAGAAGCATCATATTGCGCCAATGCGTATTTACCAAAGCGGATTTTTTCAACTGGTAAATCATGCGATGTGATACTCATGTGATACTTGTGTGTCACGTGTTCTATAACTTCCAAAATACTCATCCGATCTTCGCGCAACAAAGACCAATCTTCATGAAATTGTCTGGGGAATCTGCTGATGTGTCAACCCCCGCTGTAGCTCTTCTCTAGCGGCTGTACCGAAGAACCGCACGGCCCCCATTAGATCCTCACAGATCCACCTGAAGATCAGCAGGTTAAGGGTATTGCCTGGGTATATGGCGCACAACTACCTACCTACATATTCGCTGTTTCTATTTCGACAAAGGAGAAACGGGCACCGACACGTTTCTCATCGCATTTTAAGTGGCTCTCACCAACATGTTTTCACAAACAGAGCGGAAGGACGTGCGAGCGCACGCACACGTCCTACCGCCCACAAGCAGACGATATCTAGCAGTGGGCCGCGGCGAAAGAACTCACGCGGAATCAATTTGACTCCACAAAGCGTCATGCAATGGGGATACCTAGTCGTGAAGTTGAGCAAGAAGAGCAGCGGGTTACACTCACTGCAGAATGATTCCACTCGGCAAGCTCACTTTACCTGATCGAGTCCACTGCCCACTGGTGCAGCCCAGCTGACGTACTTGCGTCGAAAGCGAATAGTGTAGTATAGCTGCATTCCAAACACGCCGCCGACAAAGGCAACGTTTCCCCAATAGGCAAGGGAAGTGGCCAAAGCGACTTGCAAGTAGGTCCACCCATTGTCCTGTCCGTCCACCACTAGTGGAGGAACTGCTAGAAGCGCATAGAAGAAGTAGGTGGCCGATAGAGAAGCGACCATAACTCTGTATGGCTTCTCGTTGTTCTGGTAGTCGATCTCCATGGTGGCGGCTCGCTCCTTGGCCAGCAGCAGCTGGGCCACCTGAAAAAGTGCCCTACCATACTATAATGAATGAATACCAAGTGGTGTGGGATAGTAGAGTACGGTATGTGCTAGTATACTATACCAAAATTCAATCTGGGACAGTAGTTTGTTACATACTTCAATTACAGTTATGCTTACGCAACGCATACTTGCAGTACACACTACAAAAGTAGTAAAGACATAAAGGTAAAGTAAAGTAAGAGTAAAAGTAATAACGTAAAAGTAAGGTACGGGAATTTTGCTTAGTTGAGATTGCGTTTTGACGGTTTGAATTCGCGGCTCTGTCACCAGCGCCCGTTGCACTTGACTTAACATGCATACCTCTCATAATGCGAACGTCTCAACTAAACGCAATGCTGTAGCCGCCAACAATTCTAGCTCAATCGGTGAGCACAATCTCAGCCGGTCAACATACAAAGTCTGCAAACCCATCGGGAAATGTGCAACAACGATTCACATTTGAATTGCAGCAAGACACCTGGTTGGCGGCCTGCAGAGGGAGCGTCAGGAAGTTGTCCGTCCACTGTTCCGGAGTCTGTTTGAAGCGGCAGCCATTCGCCCACATCGCGTTTTTGACGCAAAAATCGCTCTAACTCGCTCAGCGTGCGTCGTAGGGAGATGATCTTGGATTGGTTGTATAGCTCTCGACTCACTGATCATTTGTTCTTCTATTGGTCGAAACTCAAAAGTTTGAATTTCGGTAGCTACAGTAACCCAAAGGTTTAAAGCGCGAAACTTATCTAACTCGCTCGTCTTCCGTCATAGTCGACGATCTTGAGTTCGTTGAATAGGTTTCGGCACACTGATAATTCCATTCAGAGAAGTCAAAATTCAAAAGTTTAAATTGCGCGCGCTACAGTAACCTGAAGGTCCAAAACGCAAAACGGCTCTAACACGCTCGTCTTACGTCGTAGAGCGGCGCGCGATAGGTCAACTAAAAGGTCTCGACGTGCTCTTTCACTCGGCGTAAAAAATTTGTTAATTGCGCAAACACGCACCACGAAAAGCGACATTCTCGCATTTTTAGCATAGAAATCGCTCTAACTCGCTCAGCGTGCGTCGTAGAGAGACGATCTTGAGTTGCTGGATAGCTCTTGACTCACTGATCATTTGTTCCTCTATTGGTCGAAACTCAAAAGCTTCAATATCGCGAGCTACAGTAACCCAAAAGTTCAAAACGCAAAACTTCTCTAACTCGCTCGTCTTTCGTCGTAGAGAGACGATCTTGAGTTTGTTGAATAGGTTTCGTCACACTAATCATTCCGTTAAAAGAAGTCGAGATTCGAAAGTTTGAATTTGGCGAGCTACAGTAACTCAAAGGTTCAAACAGCAAATCGGCCTTACCTCGCTCGTCTTACGTTGTAGATCGGCATTCGTTCGACCGTTTGCAAGCTTACGTTGAGGCAGTTGTTGAACGGACATTCCTAAAGAAATACTTTTGTTTTTTTAAACCCTTGTCTTACGAACAACTTTGTCTGCTAAAAAAATTAATCCCGGGCGATCCCAATGTTGCCTTGCAACAAACGCTCAGAAATGCGTGTGTCTTGCTCAAAAAATTAATCCCGGGCGATCCCAATGTTGCCCTGCAAGAACCCCTCAGAAAGGAGCGTGTCAGAAGTAGCGCATGAATAGTGGACTCCGGGCGGACGCGCGTCATATCGGAAAGGCTTCGAAATACTTTACAAAAGTATCCACTCTTTTACTCTTCCACTTTAAAACACTCACAAACCACTCTGTATTAATAAAACAACTCAACTTTTTTAAAACAGCTTGTTGTTGAGCGAAAGTGCGACACCCTTTCCGCAGTCCAGTTTGTCAAACAAAAGAAGACTGAATTCTCAATGCGCTTGTCCGGGAATATGACGTGGTCATCGCATAGCCAGACATCTCCTGCCACTGCTGTGGTCGCACACGCTTGGCATACTGTAGATAGCACTATCTTTGCAGATCTCATCTTCCTTGGGTACCATACCCAGTGTTTGTCAAAGAATGGGTTCTAAACGGCTCGCGAAGTGATGCAGTCACAACCCGCGAGTTCACGTTTCACTTTCGAACGTTGCTTCATATTAGGTCTCGCTGTCCCCCATGATATGAGAAGTTCGACATACTGAACACTTTTCGGAAGAGGGAAAAGTGGAAGTGTCTGGCACAATTGGACGATCCAGGGGGGAAGCTCAATTCCAACTGACGAAGTTGGATCGATGTTCCGGCATTGCAACAGTTCTGCGCACAACCTTCCACTGTGCATACTACAGATGTATAGAGCACATGTGTTGCCCAGTGGGTTAGCGTCTGACATTAGAACGTGGCCACTGGCAGCCCTCAGCCTGCAGTAGCTATCTGTCCAAGAGTCAAAACTGACAAGTAACTATTCCAGAATAGTCTTGGCAGCGCTGTGCTGTTTCAACATACATTGTAGAACAGCTTGCGATGTGACTCAAGTGTCTCATAAAGCATGCGGCCCGAATAGTAAAGATCTCGCACAGCCTTGCAGCTGCTGCTTCCGCACAAGTTTGACATACTGTAGTCCCATCTATAGACGTCGGTTTACGATAGTTAGAGTTCGACATTAATAGGTCCTAGAGTTCCAGAGTTCCACTGGCACACCTCATTTGAGGGCAACTTCTCGGGGGGAGGGGGGGGGGGGGGGGGGGAGGGGGGGGGAATGGTCTGCCAACAGACTCCGCTCAGAGATGTACCAGTTTCGGTGTGCAGAGTCAGACATCGTGCAGTGCCCAGTCAAAGTGTGGGTCGGTGTCAGAGAGAGATTGCCACACACACAATCAGAGAGTAGCAGTTTTCTCTCTAGCCAAAGAGCAACATATGTAGCTGGCGATAGCGCTCTTCTGTTGCTGGAAGGGGAGCACATACATTCAAACGTCACTTCCAAAAGATGTTTCTTCGTCCCCTCAGATTGACATTCTGAACTTGCCATAAGGCGAGTTACAGTTAACGACGTTTAGTAGGCTTTTCTCGGATAGACCTGACGAAGTTGGGTCGGTGCAGGGTGGAGCACAGTTAGACTCACGGTCTTCCATCGTACATGAAGTATGCGTGATGCCCAGCGAGACAATGTCTGACATTTGGGCATGTTTCGAGGCAGCCCCCCGTTGCCTGCTGTAGAATTGTGCTAGATGGAGGCCGTTCGACTGTGGCTGTCCAAGAGTCATAGATTCTAATGAGAGATTCAACCAAATGCAAAGTCAAAATAGAGTCTGGACTGCGTTGTGTTGTGTTGTTTGTTCCGTGATAAAACGTCTACTAGCTGTCTTCTTCAGTGGTTCAGGAGATTCCATGCGGGATGCGCGTGGCGAGGACAGCGACAAGCTCGCGTTTTCCACTGCACTGCATAAGTTTGGCATGGCATGCACCATCCTGCCTCTTTGCGGATCTCCCCTCGCTCGGGGTTAGAGTTTGATACGAATCGGTCCTAGCAGGCTCGCCAGGCGTACAAGTTCCACCTTCCAAATGAAGGCAACTACTCTGGGAGACGAAAGGTGACTGACAACTGACGCCACTCAGGAATGCGCCAGTTCGGTATGCAGATGACGCTTCCATTCAGAGAAGGCCCCCCACTCATAGCAATGCAGAAGTGGGCGGCGTTAATACTGCCTTGTGATTTCCAACTTATTGAGACTGTACCGGGCCTTTTGAAATTCCAGCCCCCATCCACAGCACGCCGCATAGAAGCCAGCGGACACACGCTTGCGCACATGGTACCTTAATATCTTCACAAATCGAAAGCAACAGCTCTCTGAGGCAACCCATGCGCAAATCATGATAGACGGCCTCGCGAACGATTTGGACGGACGAAGTTGGATCGGCGCCAGCCATTGTATGTACAAGTTGTTATAGACAGTTTGACAGGTAGCGTCCGTCAACGCACAGTGAACAACTCCGCCACAACTCTTTGCACCAGCGTCCAGTGGTATAGACATGTGTCCACGCAATCCAGAGTGGGCCCGCTGTATGTACGTAGGTGCCCCAAATGTCCAGACGGTCACAAAGTAAAACTAGTCCTGCGATTCCAAGCTTGTATTTGGGCTGTGGTTGTGTTCCACAGTAGATGCCTACATAGTTCGTCAGTGGTGTCTTGTGTGGCAGTGCACGACAACGCTGCAAGTGGCCAAGACCTTCAAAGTGGCATTTCTCTAATTAGAGTTTGACATAGACGTAATCGGTCCTAGAGTTCCAGTTAAGCGCCCCAGCTCGACACAGCCTTGAAGAGGAAAGGCCTGACAACTGACTCCACAAGGGAAGTAAAAGCTAAAGTGCGTGTACCTAAGGTGCAGAGTCAGACATCGTGCAGTGCCCAGTCAGAGTGTGGGTCCGTGTCAGACAGAGAATTAAACACCAATGGGAGGCCACTCTCAGTTCGAGCAGATGAAGTTGGGACGATGTTACGGCATGCAAAGGCATAGTTTGAGACACAGCCATCCATTCTGCACGCGGAATGGACTATAGTAGAATGCTCAGTGGAGCAATGTCTGGCAGGAGGCCACGTCTGTAGGCACTGGCAGCCACCGCCCTGCAGTAGCGTGGTAGAATGGATGCAGTTTGATGGCGGCTGTCCAAGAGTCAAACATGAAGAGCTCTCCCATTTGCAAAGCCACTGTAATCTGGACCGAGCTGTGTTGTTCCTAATAGCAATAGAGTTAACCACATGTCTTCTTCAGTAAGGCAGAATAAGGCATTCTGAATGCACATTCCCAGGACAGATACCATCTCGCATAGGTAAGCTATTGTTTTCTGGCGCTGCGGTGCCTGTTGATACGCAAGTTTGACATGCTGTTGCCCCATCTTTGCGGTCAGTACAGTGCAGGTAAGTAAAGTGTTTGCCAACAGAATCGGTCCTAGATATCTTGTGAAGCTTTGCAGCTCAAAGTGTGTTTCAGGTTCCACTCCAACACTTGAACTTATGAAAGTGTCTGACACAACTGAACAGTCCATGGGAAAAGGCCTCCCTCTAAGCAGTCCTTTTCAACAACCAAGGAGCTTTCCTTGCCCCCTCAGGGCTGCAATGAAGCTCCAATGGAAGTTCGACATTCTGAACTTTGCATAGGTCGAAGTGTCTGAACGGTCTATGGTAGAAGGCCTCTCTTAATTGGAACGGACGAAGTTGGGTCGATGTTACGGCACTGCAAAAGTATGTAATTCGACACTGCCTTCGACCTTACACTACCCATGAAACACGCGTGACGATCGATGGGGCAATGTCTGACATTGGCAGCATATTGTAACAGCCTGCCGTAGCCTGCTAGAATGGAGGTCGTTCGATTCTAGCTGTCCAGAATTCAAGAATTCTCATGGGGATAGTATCCCAGTATAGTGGCTGGGCAGCCCCAGAATGGTGTTGTTCCAAAATGGAAAAGTTTGCCGTGTGGCAAAAGTGTCTCTTTTGAATGTCATGGGTGGCCTGGACGATAACCGACCACGACCTCGAACAGCCAGACGTTTTCTGCTGTCGCTGTTTCCACGCAAGTTTGGCATACTGTAGCCCCATCTTTGCAGATCTCCAGTGCAGTAATTAGAGTTTGACATAGACGTAATCGGTCCTAGAGTTCCAGTTGAGCACCTCAGCTCAAAACAGCTCTGGGGAGGAAAGGTTTGACAACTGACTCCACTAAGGAACGTAGCAGCTCGGTGTGCAGAGTCAGACATCGTGCAGTGCCCAGTCAAAGTGTGGGTCGGTGGAAAATGGGAAGGCCGCTCTCAATTCGAGCAGATGAAGTTGGATCGGTGATATGGCATGTAGAAGTGCAAGTACACAAATATAGGTAAGTAGTGTACAACAACCCACCGCCTTCCATTCTGCACGTCTGATTACCAGTGAAGCAATGTCTGGCAGGAAGCGACGTCTGTAGGCAGGCACTCGCAGCCATCACCCTGCAGTAGCGTGGTAGAATGGAGGCCGTTTGGTTGCAGCTGACCCCCGCGAGAAATCCGCCTTCTCTGTTCATTTTGACGGGAGCAATTGGGTCTGTGTGCAAGGCACTGTACTAGGAGTTAAGTGCAGTTTGACAGGCAGCGTTCGCCACTCCACAGAGCACAAATTTCCACCGTCTCTGTAGTCAGCTATATGTAGGCCAGTGAGGGAAAAGAACAGTGGACTGAAGTTGAAGTTGGATCTGTGCTAGCGACGCTGCTCCGAGTTTCATTACCAGCTCAGCAGCTCTAGGAGAAGACGTTTGGCAGTATTGCAGCTGTACTCCACTGCAACACAGGTTGGGGTTTGCCACTGCAGCATGCTGCTTCTTCGATGAAACGTTCGACAGCATCGTCGTTGCGTCTGCAGACACGTCATGACCAGAGAAAGAATAGTGAAACGAAGTTGGATCGGTGTTGGAGACGCCTCAAAGTGTTCCAGGTTACAGTTCAACACAACTCAGTCAACGTAAGCCCTATTATAGGCCACAGCTGACTTTCTCCGCCATCAGTAGTCGTCCCACCAAAGCGTATGTACATATGTAGTTGACAGGTCGCCAGTTTCAATTGAGCGTGCGGTTACACAAAGCAAGACAAAGATGTGGGTTTGGAGGCCTCGTCGACAAACCGAGTAATACAGGAGCTCCATCGCCTCTGTAGGGTCACAGTCTGAGGATTTGAAAGAAAGTTGTCGTCTGCATTGTATCGCCAGAGTTTGATTGATAACAGACCGACTGAACATTTGGCAACATAGCAGATAATGGTTCCATTCCACCCCGCCCCCTTCAATCAAACAACTCTCGTTCAATAGCCCATGGAACTTCCCTGGGATTAACTTCATTGTTAGATACCAACCCTGCAATTGACTTTCGACTTTCGAGTATCTCCAACGTTGGTGAGCTGGGTTGGGCAGTTCGACATGTTTCCATAGCCGTTCCCCTCGAGTTCAACGCTGTTGCTTATGGGAAGTTGGATCGGTGAAACGAGCCTGAAGGGTCGGCCAAGATTCAGCCACCCATAGTGGACTTGCCCCCTCAGCCGCTCCGCGCCTCTTTGAGTCTGGTAATTTTGAATAACGTCATCTCGTCTTGACCGAGTCTATGCAGGACGACATTAATTGTCTGTTGGTTCAACAAGCCTCTCTGAATCCGCACAGCCGAAGTTGGGTCGATGCTAGACGTTATGCATCTCAAAAGATTGACAAGGTCCTGTCCTTTCATGTCTGGCATTAGGTAGTTCGATCTCTGATCAGGATGGAGCCACAGCCAAGTGTGGAATAGGAACGGCCCATTTCAAATGTCTGACAATACCAAGTGTCTCCATCCATAGCCAGACAAAGAATAGCGGGTTGAAGTTGGATTGGTGAAACAAGTGCACCATGAGGTCAGTCCCTGTAGGCCTCAGGACAGTTTGTCAGTTCGCCCAACGTCTTCAGACTATATTTTGTCGAGCGGAAGTGCGACACTCTTTCCGCAGTGCAATTTGTTAAGCAAATCGCCTCTGGCGCTCTCCAGCAAAAGCAAAGTGCTGAGAAGCGCGCTGGTCAGTTTGTGGGCCAGGAACAGTTGAGGTGTCTGATACAAGTGAACGACCCATGGGAGATGCCACTGTCGATTCGAACGGACGAAGTTGGGTTCGATGTTACGGCGTTGCAGAAGTGCAGTTCGATACTCCCGTCAAACTTCCATGGCTCATGGAACACGCGTGATGTCCAATGGGACAATGTTTGACATTGGGGCCTGCTTATCATATCAGCCTGCCGCAACCTGTTATAATGTAGGCCGTTCGACACAGGCTGCCCAAAATTGAAGAATTCTCATGAGGATATCATCCCAGATTCAGAATAGCGTCTGAGCAGCTCCAGAATGGTGTTGTTCCAGAATAGAACAGTTTGCCGTGTGGCAAAAGTGTCTCTTTAAAGACGTGACGACATGGCCAGTGACGATCTTGACCCTCCTGGCACTTTCCATCGCCGCCGTTTTACGGTAGTTTTGAGTTTGACATTAATTGGTCCTATGTACGTCCCAGAGTTCGCTCCACTCAGAATGTGCCAGTTCTTGGTGTGCAGAGTCAGGCATAGTGATGGCAGTGGACGAGAGCGAGAGAATACATAGCCAGAGAAGGAACGTGGAGTGAAGTTGGATCTGTGTAGTACCTGACGCCGAAAGCGTTCCAGGTTCAATTGCGGCACACGCAGAGCGTACCCGACAACCAAACGATCGGCCGCAGCGGAGTCCCAACTCCAAAACGTTTGCCATCCGTTGCGTCCCACCGCTATGTATCGTAGTTGACAGATTGTCAGTTTGCATCCAGCGGGTATGTGTAGTTCCATTCCATTCCAAGCAAGGCAAAGTCTGTGGGGGTCTGCAATACATAGGGAAAACGTTACGAACTACCATTCATTCCAGGCACTCATTCACCTGTAGCCCAAAGTGAGTATCATCAATGTACAATGGCATGCTCGGTGGAATTCCCCAAGTTGGGAAGGAGCAGCGCCGCATTAGCAACGTCACAATCTGCCTCGGAAATGACACTGTTACTCCCGCAAACCTTGCGCGCAGCGCGAGGCGTTGGAGCGTTCTCGAGTTGACGGGCGAGTGCGCTGGCGCGAAAGACGACGACGAAACCTGATTTTCCACCTGCCGTCTCACAGCCCCGAGAGTCAGTGAAGCGCGACCACCGAGCGAGCGAGGCAGTGTTTTGGAACAACCTTCGCTGCTCTGTGTCGACGACTGGAGGAGAGGCAATGTCGACAATCTGCCGCCGACTGCGCTGCGCTCAGGGCCACACGCGGAGAATGAGGAGCGCAAATTACACAATGCATTGTTCAGCACGTTGCGCCCGTACTGCCAGAGACCCTCCGGAGTTTTGGTCTCGTTGACAGCGTAGACAGAAGCAGTCGGATCGCCTGGGAGACATCGCAACAATTGGTGGCGCACTGCGTCGTCCCAGATACATATCAGGCTGGGCTGGCCAAGTTTTGCACACTACCGACATTGCTTTTATGAACGAATCATCGCTGCGATTAGTGCCTGCTTCATGGTTACACCTTCAACGACGCACAACTCGCGTTTACGACAACGAAGAAAGGAAAGCAACATACGTACCGGCGGATAGCTCAAGTTACAAGCTAAATAACGGCGACAAAACTAACTCAAAACACTCGACGAAGGAACAAACGACGAAAACCGCTCCGCCCTCGTGCAAAACTACGCTAGAAGTGGCAAAAGAGGGCGACAAATACTAAGAAAGAGAGGAACAGCAGACGGAAGCAACAACAAGCAAAAGAAGACCGAATAGAGAAGCAAGTCCATATCGCACATACAGGGTGTCTAACGGTGGGTTTCTTACCTTTGTTTGCTATATGTCTGACTGAAATTGAAAATCCTGATCAAGCTGAAATCTTTAGCTAATGACACCAACTTACATATTAGTCCAAGTGAGAAATTTATAGGGCGCCGCACGCAGAAGTGACTGGGCTGGGCAGTGTACCTAGTCAAAGCCAAGATTTTCTAAGGTGCGCCGTTTATCGCTTCACGAGGTGTTTACCAACTCGCAAGTTTGTACGGCAACTTCAGATTTGATCACCTTAAAAGTTAGAAAATCTGTGCTTTGACTTTGCGGTTCAGTCACTTCTGTCCGCGACGACCGACAATCCTCTCACTTGGCACTGGCACTGGCAGACATCTTTGATGTCATTAGTACAACTACCTAAAAGAATTTGGTTCGAACAGGTTTGTCAATCTCAGTCAGTTAGACATCATCGAAACGACAGGATGCAGGCACAACCAAACCGTTTGAGGGTGTTCCAGAAGAATCAGCTACAGAAAGCGGACTGGTAATCAGCATACTGTATTCGCTGCACTGGGTCACCGAATCAGAAGTCTACGACGAAGACGCCGCGCACTTGTCTTTCACGAGGGCGATGAGAGAGACGACCACCTTCATCAGAGCGGCAGCCGCCATCTTCAGGGCGCTGACAAGCTTGCCGGCGAGCCAGCGGAACGCCTTGTTGTACTTTTGGGTGAAAAGCACGTAGAACACTATGGCGAGTGAGGCGTTGGCGTCGAACGTGAACTGGTGCGCGAAGGTGCCCCAGTCCGACAGTTGACGCAGGGCCGCCATCGCGCTCGAGTCCCTCCATTCTTGAAGAGAGCCGGTCGCTTGGTGGAGAATACCATCCAAGACGTAGTCGAGGCTGCCTACGAGGCCGCAGGCGCAGATGAAGCCGAAGCAGGCGATGTTGAGGCCGGTGGAACCGAGGAATAGGCCCCGGTGCCTCCTGACCTGCGCGCGGCGCGCCGCCAGCGACGCCTGTAGGAAAACGAGAATAATAGCGCAATGTTGAGTGCAATAGCTGTTCCCACTTGCAGAGAGCGGGAGGACCTGCTGCTTTAACCTGCTGATCTTCAGGTGGATCTGTGCGGATATAATGGCGGCAGTGCGGTTCTTCGGTACGGCCGCTAGAGAAGAGCTATAGCAAAGATCGACACATCAGCAGATTCTCCAGACGATTTCACGAAGATTGGTCTTTGTTGCGCGAAGATCGGATGAGTATTTCTAAAGTTATGCATGATAACCCAGTTGAAAAGGTTTGCACAAGGTAGAATACGCATTGGCGCATAATGATGCTTCTGATTTTAACGAAATTTAAACATGTGATAGAGCTCAACAAGCTGTTTTAAAAAAGTTGAGTTGTTTTATTAATACAGAGTGGTTTGTGAGTGTTTTAAAGTAAAAGAGTAAAAGAGTGGATACTTTTGTAGAGTATTTCGAAGCCTTTCCGATATGAGGCGAGCCCGCCCGGAGTCCACTATTCATGCGCTACTTCTGACACGCTCCTTTCTGAGGGGTTCTTGCAGGGCAACATTGGAATCGCCCGGGATTAATTTTTTGAGCAAGACACGCATTTCTGAGCGGTTGTTGCAAGGCAACATTGGGATCACGCGGGTAGGGCAACATTGGGATCGCCCGGGATTAATTTTTTTAGCAGACAAAGTTGTTCGTAAGACAGGGGTTTAAAAAACAAAAGTATTTCTTTAGGAATGACTGTTCAACAACTGCCTCAACGTAAGCTTTCAAACGGTCGAACGAATGTTTCTCTACAACATAAGACGAGCGAGTTAGGGCCGATTTGCTGTTTGAACCTTTGAGTTACTGTAGCTCGCGAAATTCAAACATTCGAATCACGGCTTCTCTTAACGGAACGATCAGTGTGCCGAAACCTATTTAACAAACTCAAGATCGTCTCTCTATGACGGAAGACGAGCGAGTTAGAGAAGTTTTGCGTTTGGGACTTCTGGGTTACTGTAGCTCGCGATATTCAAACTTTTGAGTTTCGACCAATCGAAGAACAAATTATCAGTGAGTCAAGAGCTATCCAGCAACTCGAGATCGTCTCTCTACGACGCACGCTGAGCGAGTTAGAGCGACTTCCATGCTAAAAACGCTAGACTGTCGGTTTTCGTGGTGCGTGTTTGTGTAATTGACAAATTTTTTTCGCCAAGTGAAAGAGCACACGCTGCTCTACGACGTAAGACGAGCGTGTTAGAGTCGTTTTGCGTTTTGGACCCTCGGGTTACTGTAGCGCGCGAAATTCAAACTTTTGAATTTCGAGTTCTCTTAACAGAATTATCAGTGTGCCGAAACCTATTCAACGAACTCAAGATCGTCTCTCTATGATGAAAGACGAGCGAGTTAGATAAGTTTTGCGTTTTATACCTTTGAGTTACTGTAGCTCTTGAAATTCACACTTTTGAGTTTCGACCAATCGAAGAACAAATGATCAGTGAGTCGAGAGCTATCCAACCAACCCAAGATCGTCTCCCTACGACGCACACTGAGCGAGTTAGAGCGATTTCTGCCTTAAAAACGCGAGAATGTCGCTTTTCGTGTTGCGTGTTTGCGTAATTAAGAAAACTTTTAATGCCAAGCGAAAGAACACGTCGAGACCTGTTAGTTGACCTATCGCACGCCGCTCTATGAAGTAAGACGAGCGAGTTAGAGCCGTTTTCCATTTTGACCTTTGGGTTACTGTAGCACCCGCAATTCAAACTTTTGACTTTCGAAGTTTCTTAGCGACATTACCAGCAAGTCGAGACCTATCCATAAAGTTCAAGATCTCCTTCCTACGACTTACCAACGTCGAGATCTGAGAGCGTGACGGACGGACGGACGGACGAACGAACGGACGCACGAAGAGCTCTCGTAGGGGTTCGCCCGGCTGAGGCCGGGAGAGAAAAGACGCCTCCAACGCAAGTTACCGCAAGTCGCTACGATGCACCGTTCACGAGTTATGGCATGTCAAAGTTTGGCGGCTTTTCATCCCTATGAGCTCTATGTTGAAGCTGGATAAACTTTAGGCCGTAATGGTGCATCGTAGCGACTTGCAGTAACTTGCGTTGGATGCGTCTTTTCGAGCTCTATCACACGCTTGAATTTCGTCAAAATCAGAAGCATTATATTGCGCCAGTAAATCATGCGATGTGATACTTGTGTGTCACGTGTTCTATAACTTCCAAAATACCCATCCGATCTTCGCGCAACAAAGACCAATCTTCATAAAATTGTCTGGGGAATCTGCTGATGTGTCAATCTCCGCTGTAGCTCTTCTCTAGCGGCCGTACCGAAGAACCGCACGGCCCCCATTAGATCCTCACAGATCCACCTGAAGATCAGCAGGTTAATGGTATTGCCTGGGTATGGCGCACAACTACCTACCTACATATTCGCTGTTTCTATTTCGACAAAGGAGAAACGGGCACCGACACGTTTCTCATCGCATTTTAAGTGGCTCCCACCAACACGTTTTCACAAACAGAACGGAAGGACGTGCGAGCACACGCACACGTCCTACCGCCCGCAAGCCAGACGAGATCTAGCAGTAGGCCGCGGCGAAAAAACTCATGCGGAATCAATTTGACTCCGCAAAGCGTCATGCAATGGGGATAGTCGTGAAGTTGAGCAAGAAGAGCAGCGGGTTACACTCACTGCAGAATGATCCCACTCTTTGCAATTGCTGCCAAAGTGCAACTGGGTGGGAACCATTCACATACATACAATGGAAACCAAAAACCAAATTGGCAAGCTCACTTCACCTGATCGAGTCCACTGACCACTGGTGTAGCCCAGCTGACGTACTTGCGTCGAAAGCGAATAGTGTAGTATAGCTGCATTCCAAACACGCCGCCGACAAAGGCAACGTTTCCCCAATAGGCAAGGGAATTGGCCAAAGAGACCTGCAAGTAGGTCCACCCATCGTCCTGTCCGTGCACCACTATTGGAGGAACTGCTAGAAGCGCATAGAAGAAGTAGGTGGCCGATAGAGAAGCGACCATAACTCTGTATGGCTTCTCGTTGTTCTGGTAGTCGATCTCCATGGTGGCGGCTCGCTCCTTGGCCAGCAGCAGCTGGGCCACCTGAAAAAGTGCCATATCATACTATAATGCATGAATCCTTATTACTAAGCGGCTAATGCTGAGGCTCTGTCTGTCCAGACACGTTGCGCCATTGCTCTAGATACAGTTGACGGATCGCGACGATCTATGCACCAAACTGATCGTCCTTCGCTAACGCTTTACGCGAATGGTAAATGACCATTGTCCGTTGCCTGAGTTTCAAGAGATGGCGCAAAGATCGTCTGCGCCACATCACAGAAGACGTCTGTCAGCGCTCTAGCGCTCACTACACTTGACGGATCGCGATGATCTATAGCTAAACTGACGGTCAGAACACGTAGTTTTGCATCTTTGCTTTTAGAACTTTGGCCAATGACAAAATTCCAAATTATTTCGAAAATATCGACTGCGCCAGTACATTCTGAGCACGGAAGGCACCACACGCTGTCATTGGCGTTTGATTTCGCGACAAACGTGCTTTACAGTGTCACCATTCATGACAGAGTTGTCGTTGTGAGACTCCAAAGTGTATACGCAGGCACTGCATGCACTGGCAGGGGCACAGCATCAAACTGCTTTGGATCTATGTCAAATGTCTTTAGATATATCTGAAATCTTCTACGGGCTAAACCCAAATGTCTACGGGCTAAACCCAACCATCTATTGTGTATTTATAGGCACGGGAGCTGGTGCGAGCATAAATGCAGACACTGGCAGGGGCACAGTGTCAAATGTCTTTAGATCTATCTGAAATCACCTACGGGCTAAACCCAAATGTCTATGGGCTAAACCCAAGTGTCTATTGTGTATTTACAGGCACGGGAGCTGTCACGCGCATAAATGCAGGCACTGGCAGGGGCACAGTGTCAAATGTCTTTAGATCTATCTGAAATCTCCTACGGGCTAAACATTCAAATGTCTACGGGCTAAACCCAAGCGTCTATTGTGTATTTACAGGCACGGGAGCTGTCGCGCACCTAAGTGTAGGGACTGGCAGGGGCACAATATCAAATGTCTTTAGATCTATCTGAAGTGTTCTACGGGCAAAACCCAAGTGACTACGGGCTAAACCCAAGCATCTATTGTGTATTTACAAGCACGGGAGCTGGCGAGATCCTAAACATAGGCACTGGCAATGGCACAGGGTCTAATGACCTGAGATCTAACTGTAGTGTCCTGCAGCGCACTGAATTTGAAGATTGCGTTATGTCCTTCATGCTCTGCAGATTACCCATACGCTATTGACCATGGAGATTCTCCTACGGGCTAAAGACTCTAGTCTACATTACTATGCCAGCTAGGTGTTTTGTCCGTCCGTCCGTCTGACTACGCTTGCCTTCCTAGCACTTCGCCACGCGACGCTTCAGCATGCGCTTGCCTCGCTAGCACTTCGCCACGCCAAGCTTCAGCACGCACGCGCTAGGAAGCCAGCAGGACGCCAGCGGCGTCCCGCAGAGAAGCTCGCTCGCTTTGATCGATCGGCCGCAGAGAATCAATCGCTGCACGGCCAGCGTCGCCTGTTGCTGCCTGCCTTCAACGCAGGCTTTGCCTGAACAGTACGGCAATGCACGGTAGCAGAGCCTTGCAAAAGCGAACAGTGCGGCAGTGCGCAGTACAGCAGAGAACCTTGCAATGTGCAATTCAACAGAGCCGAACAGTACGACAATGCTCGCGCAGGCAATTCAAGCCGCTTTAGCGACTATTTCGCTTGCAACAGGACAGATCTTGCAACAGGACAATCGGCCCGCTGTCTAGCATTTGTTTTGCGCGCCGCTTTGTACGGCGCGTTCGTGAGGCAGTCAGCGCCATTAGCTTGCAACAGGACAGACTTTCTGCAACAGGACGCTGCAACAGTACGGACGTTGCAACAGGATCGTCGCGCGAGGCGACCAGCGCCGGTGGCTCGCAACAGGACAAACCTTTGCAACAGGACAGATTTTGCAACAGGACAAATCTTGCAACAGGACAGATCTTGCAACCGGAAAATCTGTCCGCTTTCTATCATTTTTTTGCACTGCGCTTTGTACGGCGCGTTCGCGAGGCAGTCAACGCTGTTGGCTTGCAACAGGACAGACTTTCTGCAACAGGACAAATGTTGCAACAGTACAGACGTTGCAACAGGGTGCTCGCGCGAGGCGACCAGCGCCATTGGCTCGCAACAGGCCAGACCTTCTGCAACAGGACAGATTTTGCAACAGGACACATCTTGCAATAGCACAGACCTTGCAACAGGACAGATTTTGCAACAGGACAGACCCTGCAACAGGACAGATCTTGCAACAGGACAGACCCTGCAACAGGACAGATCTTGCAACAGGACAGATCTTACAACAGGACAGATCTTACAACAGGGCAAATCTTGCAACAGGACAGATCTTGCAACAGGACAAATCTTGCAACAGGACAGATCGTGCAACAGGACAGACCTTGCAACAGGACAGATTTTGCAACAGGACAAATCTTGCAACAGGACAGATCTTGCAACCGGAAAATCTGTCCGCTTTCTATCATTTTTTTGCACTGCGCTTTGTACGGCGCGTTCGCGAGGCAGTCAACGCTGTTGGCTTGCAAATGGACAGACTTTCTGCAACAGGACAAATGTTGCAACAGTACAGACGTTGCAACAGGATGCTCGCGCGAGGCGACCAGCGCCATTGGCTCGCAACAGGCCAGACCTTCTGCAACAGGACAGATTTTGCAACAGGACACATCTTGCAATAGCACAGACCTTGCAACAGGACAGATTTTGCAACAGGACAGACCCTGCAACAGGACAGATCTTGCAACAGGACAGACCCTGCAACAGGACAGATCTTGCAACAGGACAGATCTTACAACAGGGCAAATCTTGCAACAGGACAGATCTTGCAACAGGACAAATCTTGCAACAGGACAGATCGTGCAACAGGACAGACCTTGCAACAGGACAGATTTTGCAACAGGACAAATCTTGCAACAGGACAAATCTTGCAACAGGACAGATTTTGCAACAGGACAGACCTTGCAACAGGACAGATCTTGCAACAGGACAGATCTTGCAACAGGACAGACCCTGCAACAGGACAGATCTTGCAACAGGACAGATCTTGCAACAGGACAGATCTTGCAACAGGACAGGCCTTGCAACAGGACAGGCCTTGCAACAGGACAAACCCTGGAATAGGACAGACCCTTCAACAGGGCAAATCTTGCAACAGGTCAGACCTTGACAATGAACAGGGCGGACGTTGCGGCGCGCGTGCGAGGCGACCAGCGCCGTTGGCTCACAACGGGACAGACCTTGCAACGGACAGACCTTGAACAGGACAGATCATGCAACAGGACATTACGGCCATTGACGACTACATTTCATGCTATTCAGATCTCAGGAATTCTTCTGCAACGGGAAGGAACGGCTAGTACCAAGTGATGTTGGATAGTAGAGTACGGTATGTGCTAGTATACTATACCAAAATTCAATCTGGGATTGTAGTTTGTTACATACTTCAATTACAGTTATGCTTACTTGCAGTACACACTACAAAAGTAGTAAAGACATAAAGGTAAAGTAAAGTAAAAGTAAAAGTAATAACGTAAAAGTAAGGTGCGGGAATTATGCTTAAATAGTTGAAATTGCGTTTTGACGGTTTGACTTCGCGGCTCTGTCACTAGCGCCCGTTGCACTTGACTTGACATGCATACCTCTCACAATGCGAACGTTTCAGTTAAACGCAATGGTATAGCCGCCAACAATTCTAGATCAATCGGTGAGCACAATCTCAGCCGGTCAACATACAAAGTCTGCAAACCCATCGGGAAATGTGCAACAACGATTCACATTTGAATTGTAGCAAGACACCTGGTTGGCGGCCTGCAGAGGGAGCGTCAGGAAGTTGTCCGTCCACTGTTCCGGAGACTGTTTGAAGCGGCAGCCATTCGCCCACCCGCGGGCGGCCGTGAGAAGGCCGCTTGAGTGGAGGAGACTCGTGGAGGCCCCCAGGAGGTCCGTGACCGTCTCCAGGTAGTGGAACTCCCTCACGGCCGACGCCTCCACGCCGTCGTCCTGTATTTGTAACAAGCTGTGTGTGTAAAAAGTTCAACCTATACTTTGTGTCTGTCAAATCTTGGTGAAGAGTATAGTGCGTTTCATTCGCATAATTAGCCGTATCTAGAGAAGGTATCTTGAAAACGTGTACCACTATTGAAATGCAGCTATTACCACGATACGGTTGTCTGTACCGGATTTTTCCGCTTATAAGCCCATCCACTTATAAGCCCATGGGCTTATACGTCGTTTTGACTGCCACTTATAAGCCCATGGGCTAATACGTGGTGTCCAAATTTTGTCGGAAGCGTAGCCAGTATTTATCTAATTTTGCCGCCCATTAACGTTGAAATACTGAGAAATTAACTACAAATGGCGACAAAACTGCCAATTAGCACGCTTATTTGACTACTCATTGACGTATAAACCTTCAATAATTCAATACAGCCGCATAACTCACGCTAATTGGTTGTTCTCATGGTGCCGACAAAGACGCACCCTGAAAGTCGACTGCCACCTATTAGCCCTGGGCTTATATGCGGCGCTAGTTTCACTCTAACTGAAGTGCCAAAACCACGTATAAGCCCATGGGCTTATAAGCGGAACAAGCTCCGGTATTAAAAACTTGAGTTTGTATTCTGACTGACATTTCAAAGAGTTGCGTTCTTTCTGCAGAGAGTTCGAGAGTTCATCGCCCGCATGCTCCGCTTCATGAGCCCCCGCTTCGCAAGAGGGTATTGCATAGCAATATTGATTTCGCCCGCGATTTGGCTTTTAGAGCAAGAACATCCCTCTTTCAAGCAACGCTTTTAAAAAAGTGACAAAAACTTGTAAAAGTTTTGGCAAACAATTGACAGAGCACAAAAGAGCGCACTATGAGCAATCAAACGGTGTCGCACTTCTGCATGTAGCAAAGAGCGATCTTAGCGTCAAAATCCAGATAATGGCGTTTTCCGCGGTGCGTGTTTGCGTAATTGAACAAACCTTTGTAGCCGCATGAAAGAACACGTCGAGAGCTTTCACCTGGCGCGTCGATTGTCACTCTACGACGTAAGACAAGCGAGTTAGAGCCGTTTTGTGCTTTTGCACCTTCAAGTTACTGTAACTCGCGAAATTCAAACTATTGTGTTTCGACCAAAGGGAGAACAAATGATCAGTGAGTCGGAAGCTATCCAAAAAGCTCGAGATCGTCTCTCTACGACGCAAGTTGAGCGCGTTAGAGCCAGCTTAGCGTCAAAATCCCGAATGGCGTTTTCCGCGGGGCGTGTTTGCGTAATTGAAAAGGTTTTACTGCCACATAGAAGAGCACGTCGAGAGCTTTCACCTGACGTGGCGATTGCCGCTCTACGACGTAAGACGAGCGAGTTAGATCTGTTGTCTGTTTTGCACCTTTCGGTTACTGTAACTCGCGAAATTCAAACTTTTGAGTTTCGACCAATGGGAGAACAAATGATCAGCGAGTCGGGAGCTATCCAAAAAGCTCGAGATCGTCACTCTACGACGCAAGTTGAGCGCGTTAGAGCGATTCTAGCGTCAAAATGCCGAGAATGGTGGTTTCCGCGGTGCGTGTTTGCGTAGTCGAAAAAAACTTTTGCAGTCGCATGAAAGAGCACGTCGAGAGCTTTCACATGACGTGTCGATTGCCGCTCTACGACGTAACACGAGCGAGCTAGAGCCGTTTTGCGTTTTGACCTTCGGCTTACTGTAGCGCGCGCAATTCAAACTTTTGAATTTCCAAACCTCTTAGCTGAATGATCAGTGAGTCGAGACCTATCCGTAGAGCCCAAGATCTCCGCTCTACGACTTTCCAACGCCGAGATCTGGGAGCGTTACGGACGGACGGACGGACGTACGTACGCACGCACGCACGCACGCCGAGCTCTCGTAGGGTGTCGCCCGCCTGAGGGCGGGCGAAAAAATCCGGTACAACTGATCTAAAGCTCAGTGATATCGCCGCGTTCGCTATGTGGTATCGGCATGATACGACGCCGTTGATCTGAAGTTTTATACCTGTGGGAATACGGCACATCGAACAAAAAACTTGCCAACTGTTTGGTGCAGTCATTCTCTACCAGGAATTTCGTTTGGTTGCGTATTTCGCGTTATGACGCTTTTGTCAATTTATAGAATTTTGGCAAATTGTGGCGTATTTCTATACAATTCCACAATTGGAAACAATTTTGTTTGTGTTACAAATTATCTGCGGTCTATGCTCTTTCCATTTCTGAAGAAGTTTCGCCGCTAGTCCATCAGGCGACAGAGTCGATTTTCGACATTTTTACATTTAATTGTAAATATCTCTAAATTGCAATATTTCAAAACTGTAGAACCATGTAACAAATGATTATTAGCTTACGACCTTTCAACTTCTGCATTCACATTCGTCAATAAATGACGTTCTATTTTTGTCAATTTATAAAATTTTCACAAATAATTGCGTATTTCTATTAAATTCCATATTTGCAAAAAATTTCTCTTGCGTTACAAATTATCCGCAGTCTATACTCTTTCCATCTCTAAAGAAATTTCGCCGCTATGTCATCAAGTGAAAAAGTCGATTTCTGACATTTCCATATTTTGATTAAAAATATCTCGAAATTGCAATTTTTAAAAACTGCAAAACTATGTCACAAATCCTT
>JASAMZ010013862.1:0-50551 GCA_030248115.1 Linhomoeus sp. GSCO2_2 | reverse complement strand
GCTTTTGCAAGTAAGCAGCGCTCATCCGAGCATACAGCGGCATTGGCTCGACAATCAGCGTGTCCCCAAAGTGCACTGAATCACCCTTAGCGACCTTCTCAAGGTCGTTGGATGAAGACAACTTTCTAATTTCGATGTTTGAAACAGGGGGCACGTTTCCCTGAATATCGCCTGGCCATATGGACACACACACACACGCACGCACAACGCGTAGAATTTAGAGCACAAGAAATGGTGTATGCACACCGTTTGATAAGCCAGTATTGGCTTCCTTACTATGCACATGGACGCAGTGAACCTTACGTCCAAATTCCTCATTGGCAGGTCTTAGCCGCACCGTTATCTAAATATAAACGTGGAAGTGCAAAGGATTTTCTAAATCGCTCACAGAAGTGAAGTGGATTGTCTAAAATACCTAGGCTCGCAACAACACTTCCAGTTAAACTTGGATTCTGTACGAGCTGCAGAGAAAGTGTTGACAGGCAGAAAGGTCAAATCGACACGCGGTAACACATTTGGCACACCAGAGGAATATAATTTATGAGCACTCTTTCAGAAATTCCTTACGGTCGCGGTGTAGAGTTTCAGGTTGGGCTTTTCTGTCACAGTGACGTTACACAATGGATAATCTGGCTCGTGGATGGCTGTCGAGTAGCGCTTGGCGTATTTCCGCAGAATGCACTCCTCGAATACCGGCGTCCATTCCTCGTGGACGACTAACACGCGTGTTCTTAGCAATGGGGTTGCTCCCGAAGAACCGACCACCTTCAGCAGCAGGCCGAGATGGAACTCATCAACCGCGGACCCAAATCACGTGCCTTCTACAGGTTCACACCCTTGTGTTTCTAGTTTCTACTCATGTTTTGGTTGAGATATGATTGTCCCACTGTCCGCAACCGTCTAATGCGTCGGCGATCTTTCCAATGGCCTCCCCCCCAACTTGACAGAGTGCAAGCGACGCGCAAGTTGGTTGGAGGAGGGGACCTGGTGCGGCGCAAGATCGAGAAGGAGCACCACAAGAGCATCGAGGTACTGTAGAGAACCCGATTCCTGCCCTATCTCCAGTACACAATCAAGCTTCTCCTTCTCTTTGCAGCTGATGACGCAGCAGGAGGAGGCGAAGCGCCAGAACACCTGTCGAATCTTCTTCGAGCCGGCTCACTACACGGTGCTGGAGAACGTGGGTACTTTCGAGGCTGTGGTCAGTAGGGACGGAGGCCCGCCCGGACTCACCATCATGGTCGACTACTGGACAGAGGACGGCTCCGCCAACGCGGGTGAGTGGCAGTTGTGGTAATGATGGAATGGACTATGGAGAAGGTTTCTTCAGATTTGTAAAAGGACGAAGAGAAGGGGTACCGTTATTCGTAGTAAGTGTGAGAAAGACAAGTGTGACATAAGCTATTTCGTCGAGGCTAGCTGCGTATGTAGCGAGTAGGGCAGCCGTTAAAACTCAGCATCGGCTCTATGTACGTTTATTGTTGCATAAGGATAAGACTCATGTGACGTGGGGATTACTTACTTAAGTGCAAGGGCGGTGCACGACACGCAAGATCTCTCGCCAAATGTTTCCCACTACCAATTTGTGTGTGAATGGGGGAACGTAACCCAATGCGATTTCCTCCGCACCTAGTGCACTAACCGAGAGAGTAGCGTAGGATCCATCGTTCGTTGCAGGCTCTGACTACTACGAGTCGAAGGGGACGCTGACCTTCCTGCCCTCGGACAGGCACAAGACCATCGGCATCGAGATCATCGACGACGACGTCTTCGAGGAGGTAGTGCCATCGTGCGTGCGTGCAGCAGCTCTATGGACGTACATACTGTGCGGCTGTATGTACTGTAGGTGTTGTGGATGTTTATGACCGTTAGAAATAGGACAAGACACTCAACAGAGTCCGCTATTGTCCTACACTGTCCGTCTGCAGGACGAGCACTTCTACATCCACATGAGCAATCTGCGCGTGAAGACGAAGGACGGCCTGGTGATCGACCCGCAGCAGCTGGGCGGCATACCCGTCGCCGAACTCGACATGCCCGCCACTGCCACCGTCATGATTCTCGGTATGGGTTGTGAAGTGGTATGGAGAAGTTGAGGGAAGCACTGAATCACCAAGCTTGTGTGTTGCACTTGAAAGCTGGATAAAACATCAACTTGTTTATAAAAGGTTCGATTGCAACTAGGTAACCGCTAAGCTTGTTCACGCTGATCTTCGGAAAGGAGACTAAACACGCGAAGATTAGCAAGTGGTGCTCTGGAAGCAGAGATATACCAGAGTTGAAACGTTTCGCGACTTTCGTAATGGGGCTTGCATACTATAACAGTGACAATAAGGTATGAAATGAACCCACACCCACAATGTTGTAAATGTGAACACTGCAGTCTCCTTCGGGTCCGCACATCTTCGATATTGTACAATACATTCTATGTGAACTTCACAGACGACGACCACGCCGGCGTCTTCACCTTCGACAGTCCCACCTTCGAGGTGGTCGAGTCCTGCGGCATCATGAACCTCAAGGTGATTCCTGTGCAACTCTAGTAGCAACTAGCTACACTACATCGAATTCTCAGCTCCCCTTCTTGCTTGACGCAATACCTGTACTGCAGGTGATGCGCCACAGCGGCGCCCGCGGTCGCGTCATCGTCCCCTTCAAGACGCTGGAGGGCACAGCCCACATAGAGAGGGACTTCGAGGAGAAGAGCGGCGAGCTCGTCTTCGAGAACGACGACACCTTGTGAGGGGGAGAGGGTGACATGTACTACAGGTACTACTACGTGGACGCTTGGGAATGGGAACACCCATCACTGTCTATTGGGCTGGCTGGACCAGTGGCTTCTGTGTCAGAATGGCACCTACAAAACATGCAACTGTTCGGTCCAAATGGTCAAACTACATATTCTTGGGAACACAGGAGTCTACAACAAATTTCTGTGGCTGTCTAACTACACAGAATGCAGATCTGATACTATCTGACTGAGGGTGACTGAGTGATGGCGGAAGCGCGTGCTTGTCTTCAGCAAGATCATCGACATCGGCATCACCGATCACGGCGAGTACGAGCGCAAGGACAACTTCTTCGTCGAGTTGGGCGAGCCCATCTGGGCCAAGAAGCAAGGAGGTACTGCAATCTACAGGGCGGGGCACCGCTTGTGCATTCTAGACCGTCGTCTGTCTGCCAGTAGTAGACCAGAACAGGGACACAGCCACGGAGAATGTCGACAAACTGTGTGTGTGTGGCGACGACGCACCTCTGTTCGACCGCTAGAGATGCCGACTTTCTCACGCAGTGTGTTAATTCCGCTGGAATTTGGTTAAATTTGGTTGCCAGGTTTTTAATGCTATCTAATGGAAACGTGCATCGACACCAAGAAATGCGAAATCATCAAATTTACATTCCCAGTTGATTCATCAAATAGAAACGATGAAACGTTTTGTCTTCGGCAACTCTAGCGGCTTGCCTGTATTCCGTAGCTTTGCAGTTAGAACGGAATCCGTTTATTTCAACCTGTTGCAACAATCCGGGATTCCCCATTCAATCCACCCTGACTGAAACCGCTCGTTCATTGGTCGTTCCCCAATTGCTCGAATGATGTTGGGTTACCCTACCCGCCCGTTGTCTGATCACCCCACGTGTGGTATTATATATGTTCTGAAGTCTGAGTGGTGTCAGTAGTGACTGAGGGCCACCCTTTATGTTGTTGTTCCACCCTCACCCCGCCCACCCACTGCTGCAGATATGACCAAAGTGCAGGAACGCTACCATCGGCGGCTGCTCAAAAAGGCCGCCCAGATGACTTCATTCGACAGTCGAGGTGGGAGATGTGTTTCATTCGTCGCACAGCTTCGTTGCCTTCTTGGTTCTATCTCTGGTTGGCTGGTTTGGGAAAGGGTTTTTCTGTCCGCATGGCGTGTGTGCCGAATTGCCGACCTCCTGTCTGCCGTGGACGCTTCTCTGGAAAGGCCCACGCGCGCAATCCACACGGCAACACACGGAGAATGTTGTGAACAATGTATACTTTGGCCGCACCTTCGGGACATACAGCACAGCACTCCATTGTCCAATCGCTTGGGTGGTCGGTGTATGTGCGTGCGTGTCTGGGACGGGGTGACGGGACGGCTTGCAGGGTTGGCCCGCCCCTCCTCCGACACTCGGCTGGGCGTGCCCGAGGAACGGAGCGGCAGCTTCATCGGGCAGGTCCGGGGCAGACTGGGCTCCTGGTTCGGCACCAAGACGGACGACACCGGCTTCACCTCCACCGAAGAAGGTTTCGCTCTCTCTCCCTTTCTCTGTCCCATTCTAGCTATCCTTCTCAACTTCGAGCTGTCCCCTCAGCAGTCTCTCTCGATTTTCACTGCCACAAGGTTCGAACATGTCCCCGTACTATGTGCATACCTACACGCAACGCCACAGTGTCTTACGTCCACATACGCTTCCTCCTGTACTCTCTCACCGCTCTGTTATGCGCTTGCCTAGCTACAGTATAGGTGTAATCAAACTTTCCACAAAGTTAACCGGTGACGGGGCGACAGTTCAAAGTTGCTTCTGGTGTCGGTGCTGCGAGCCATTCCCATGTACCGTACCTACAATACTGCCACGAATTATGTACTACTCGCTCGCCTAAAGGTTTCTCGCTCTATTCAAAAGATGAGCCTTTTTAGTCAACGTTGTTGGGTCAGTTAGATCGACGTAGCGGAACGATGGTGTTTCTGGCCCTACGCATTGTGCATTGTACGGTACGTGGCAGACGGCGGCTCTGACGTGGGCAGCGAGGCTGGCGCAGTGCCCCCTCTTCCTGGGATGCAGACGGAGGACGACCGCATAGCGGAATTGGGAAAGCCTCGCCTGGGCGAGGCGCCGAAGGTCAAGATCATCATACGCGAGAGCAAGGAGTTCCAGGTAGGTACATACAATAGGTGACTAACACGACTGTATGACGTCTTCCTTTCCACATACCTAGTCAATATTGTTGGAGGCCGTTGGCCAAGTAGCCAGATTACTCGCAAGTCGCAAGCCATTGTTTGCTACGCAGAGACTAGCCAAACGTTTCACGACGAACGTAAAATGCGGCGATGCTCTGCTAAGTTTATGGGCTTGAAATCACTGTGATTGCAGCAAGCTTCAGTTGTTATCTGTAAGCTTCTGTTATCCCATCTCTGACTCGTCGCAGGGTATCGTGGACCGTCTGCTGAAGACGGCCAACACCTCCATTGTTGTGGGCACCTCTTCTTGGAGGGAACAGTTCAAGGAGGCGCTCAGCGTCGGCGGAGGAGGTACACAAGTTTTTGACTGACAAACCACTCATGCAAAACCTAATAACATCCTCGTGTCGTCACTTTCCAGACGACGACGAGGGAGGCGGCGAGGAAGCAGGAGGCGAGAGCGGGGCGGAGGGAGGCGCCGCAGGCGAAGGGGACGACGACGAGCCTCCTAGCGGCCCCTCAGTGGCCGACTACGTGCTCCACTTCGTCTCCGTGCCCTGGAAACTCCTCTGCGCCCTCATACCGCCCACTGGTGCGCCGCCACATGGCCTCTGGGATGTTTATGCTCTAGGCCAAGGGAATACGGCAGCTTGTCGGGTGTAATTCAAGGAGGAGTTGTTCATATCGTTGCCTCACAAATAACGTCTCGTCGTCACTGCAGTGGCGGTCAAATGCTTCTGCCTTGCGATTTATAAGGGCCCGCTCAATCAGGTGCATTAGTTCACCCGAAAGTATTCACGCGTTGCGTTGTAGTAGCCTCTGTCGTCCGACCGTCAGCCCACTCATTGTCTGTCAGACTACTTCGGCGGCTGGGCCTGCTTCTGCTGCTCCATCGCCATGATCGGCCTGATGACTGCGATGGTGGGGGATCTGGCCAGTCAGTTCGGCTGCTGGATCATGCTCAAGGACTCCGTCTGCGCCATCACCTTCGTCGCCCTCGGCACCAGCGTCCCTGGTACTGTATACACTGCACAGCACGCATCCTGATTTAGAGATCCTTCGAAGGCGATCGATCCATCAATGTTGCATCGCCGTGGTTTTACACATGCCACAGGTTGGGGCCGATTGCACCAACGTACCATCCATTTTACAATTCGTCACAATATGAGGAGGAAATGGTGTTTCCAAAATGTTTTTTTGAATATTTATAAATATTATAAATCGTTTCCAAACTTTCTTTAACACAAATTTGCTTTCTTCCAGACGCTTCTATTCTATAATTTCAAGACATTATGTGCAGTATTCATATTCAACGAGTTATGAACTTGTACAACTCATTACACTTGTTGGTGCAATCGGCCCCTGAGTCGCTACAAATTACAAACATCTCCTATACCATCAAGAATTTTAGCGTATCGACCATCAGTTTCGGACAGTCGCATGTGAAAGCCACATGAAACATTGCCCTCTCCCACACAAGTACCGTTGCAGACACGTTCGCCAGCAAGGTGGCCGCCATCCAGGACAAGTACGCCGACTCCTCCATCGGCAACGTGACCGGCTCCAACGGCGTCAACGTCTTCCTGGGCATCGGCATCGCCTGGACTGTGGCCGCCCTCGTCAGCGCCTGGAGGGGCAAGGACTTCGACGTGCCCATCGGCACGTTGGGTTTCTCCACCACCATCTTCTGCGCCGAGGCCGTCATCGCCACCCTCATCCTGGTCGCCAGACGGCACCCCGCCGTGGGCGGCGAGCTGGGCGGCCCCATGAAGTTCAAGCTGCCCACCACCATCGTCTTCGTCATGCTCTGGGTCATCTACATCGTGCTCTCCTCCCTCGAGAGCTACTGCGTCATCGCCGGCTTCTGAAGAGGACGGATGGATGGACCTCTGGGACACCACGCGCCCCCCATGGACTTCTGGGGGCAGTTCCCCCTCCCTTCGACTGTCTTCCTGTCTTCTTCTCCTCTCCACCTAACCTATTTGTCTGCTCGCTTCTCTGGCGCCAGGGGAAAGGAGCTCTGCTGCGCTGCTGCTGCTAGTACTCTTCAGGTGCCGCGTGCTCGGTAGTTTATCGTTTGGCGAAGAGAAATTAGAGTAGGTCATCACTGACAGCCGTTGTAGACTCCTCCTTCACTCAGCTGTTGTTCAGTCTGCATTTCATTTGGCATACTTCGCTGCTCTGTTTCACGCGCGCCGGTGTCTCTCAGTTGTGTGTTCAATGCTGTACCGTAGTAGTGTAGACAGGAGGGCGGTGCAAGATATTTGGATGCACTCGTATAGATGGCGTAGGTAGGTGTGCTGGAGTACATACTGAACGTGCGACCTGTTAGGTACATATGTAGGTAGGCAACCAAGTCGCGGCGAATGTCACAAAGTGCTCTGGGCGCGTGTCTATGTGTGTGATCACAACGATGTGTCGTCGACGCGCGATTCGGCAGCTTTAGCGTCTAGCCAAGCGGTGTCTTCTTTCGAGTTGGTTCGATCTGATGGCCGCAAGACAGTGCGTAACAAACGAGTCCGCCTCCTTAGATGTGTCACCTGAATTTCAAGTTGCATTCGCGTGTCACGCTCCGATCCATAAATCGGATTCGCGCTGAACGTGCCTTTGTGCAGCGGAAGGAACTGTCTTTGCAAAGAGTGTGCGTGCGTGCGTTCATGCTTTGGAAGATGTTTCTTGGAGACACTTGCAAGACAGTGGCATAGCCGCAGCTCCAATACTCTCAATGGCTAGGTAGAATTGTTCGATTGTGCCGCTGTGAACATCAACGCCGAGATAAGTATGTACGTACGTACAGACAACGCTACGCATGTACGTACAGAAGTACATCGGGAAATCCCTAGAACAGAACAAATATGTAGGAGCAAATTGATCCTATTGGCTGGTCCCGTAGCAAGGCTATCTCAAAGCAAGTCATATTATTACACCCCTCTTTCAGCTGAACGTGCAACGCACTACCATTACCTGTACCATAGTCGGTCACACTACAACTCATATGCTGCTCGTCGTGATGTTTAGTACATACATAGTGGCATTTTCAACATCATTGCTTGTTTGGCGACTGGCTGAGTCAACTTTGTCTAAACGTGTCCGACTTAGTTCGGTGCGACTGCACGACATGCCAATTGATGTACGACGCGCGCTTACAGTAAGTGTCGCGAAACTCTAGCACGTTTAATAAATAGCCTAGATTTTTTCTACGCCGTATGCAAATCCGACCAAAATCCAACGGTCGGAGTGACGTCCAACTAAGTTAGCGAGTCGACGACAGACAGGGGCCGGCGCCGCTTTCACATGGCCCAACAAACAAGCCTCCTTGGGGATGAGGTGAAGGGAATCGATTGTCAGTTTCTAGAGAATAGGCGCTTCCCTCTTCCGCCACCACAGCTCACAAAACGGAAGCCAACGTTGCTATTGTCTTGGGGTGAATACAAAGTGATACCGCATAGAATATACGAAACCGGTTGTTCAACAACCACTGACAGGCTCTCAGTTCCCGGCGAAACATCTCAATGAAACCTGGATTTCTATCAGCAAGTGAGTACCCTGTTTGAAGAAGCGATTTTCATTCTGCTCATTAAGCACACACATTGTCAACTGTACAAGGGCCAGCCAGAAGGAACATTCGTTAGTCGACTTGGAGCGTCGGCTTGTTCTGGTTGAATCGAAACAACGCCGCTTTGCTGTCGTCGTTGGTTGTTCAGGTTTTCTCGTGGTCTTAGCAGCAACGTACGGTCTGCAACTGGCTTCCGAAAAGCCTGGAGTAACTGATAGACAAGCGGAACAAGAAGTAGCTGTGGTTCGCGACGACGACGACGCAGTGAAGGAACTGTTGGCGAAACTGGATCGAGTGGAGAAGCATCTGAAGGAGGAGATGGAGAGGAACGCCGACCGCATCGAGAACTCGACGACGAGACTGCTGCGCCAGCTGATCCTCTGGATGAAGGGCAACGTCCAGATGCAGATCAGCTTGAAGCGATAGGTGATTGGCATGATCGACGCGCTTCCATACGTATAATAAGTATGCCTTGGATTTGTTCACATCGGTAAATACTTGCGAAGTATCTGAGCTTCGAGATCGAACCACCAATGCAATAACAGCTATTCGGCCATGACAACCACGCGCAACATTCTACGTAGGTTTGCAAAAGAGTGCTTGACGGCTGTCAACTATCAATGGATTACTCTTCCCACATCCTTCAAATGGAGTACCAGTGACAGATTGCGGCTGCTTCAATTCCGGCATCACATTTGCGTCACCAGGTTTCATCGTCGTATAATGCCATCAACTCAACACATGGCACGTCTTTGATCTCTCCACCACTGTACTCATCATTTACGCTCCAGCAAACAGGCGGACAACGTTGACTTAAACTTTCAAGCTACATAGGTTGCCAATAAGTCGCTTCAGGAGTTCAGATTCACGCTGATCAGAAACGCAAAGGTCAAGGAACAAATGACGCAACTCGAACTTCAACAATAGCACCTGAGTGAAACGTCTAGTCCTCTCTAGAAGAGTCTCCTGGCCGTCTGTCGTTCCGCCCTGTGCTCCAGTTGCTGCATGTTGACCTCCTCAGCAAGGGCCCTTCTCCTGGCCTTCGGACAGCAGCAGAGCCAGTAGCGTCTCAGAGCCAATACCATGACAAGCTCCCAGATGAACAGCACAAAGACTCCCAGATAGAAGATGTCAGGAGGTGCGGGACCTCCGGATCCGCTGCCGGTCTGGCCACGACCGCCCTCTTCCATGACAACGATAGGTGTCTAGACGAAGCACTTCAATACCCAATGCGAGTAGAAAAGAGTTTCAACGAGAATACTTACGCAAGACCAAACGTGTCACCGCTGGTGTCTGCGTGTGACGTGCGGGGAAACTTCAGACTCTAACCTTCCTAAGTCACCGGTCAAAGGCACCGCCTACGGTCACTTTTCTCAGCCACCTATGTTCAGCGGAGACGACCACCAAACGAAGTTGACGACGCATCCACTTTTGCCAGACGACAGAACGTTCTTTCTCTCGCGTCAAAAAACACCAACGTCTAGAGAGGAAGTCCCAGCCATCGGCCATCGTCCCCTCAAGGCTCAAGCGGGAGAGACGGCAGAAATGAGCCGATTCCACCCCGCTGCATCCTTCCTCGATTAGTTTAAAAGGCGAGCGATGCTGCCGAGATGAAATGGTCCCATTTGGCGAAAAGCGTCCCCTTCCCCTCCACACTCTTGAACCTCAGTCAATTTTGGTCGCTCTGTCGCGCCTTGACGTCAGATTTGTCTTAGGGGAAAGGGGGAAGACGAACCGCCCTTGTTGGTCTACCTCCTCCGTCTTTCGTCGACAATCCACTCTCACCCTTTCTACAGCGCTCGAATTATGGTGGAGACGAAACGCCTTTCCTGATCTCAACGGGATTACTGAGCTCGGGTGACGCAATTTGGTTGTTTACTTGCGTCAGCAGAAAGCGAATTCTAGGGAGCTCTCGAATGTTCCTCTGTGGATATATAATACTGGGGCAAGTTGTTTTCTATTGGTACTCTTCTGTAAGGACTCTTCAAAGAGGACGCCAGAAAGCCTGACGCATCTTTCCGAATACCTAATTGGCGAAGATGAACCAGACGACGGTCTTGAGGGGAGCGCAGCAGCTGTGTCGCTGCGTGGCGCGACCCGCTCCCAGAAGGTGGCTGTCGCCTTGGCGGGGCGGCGGTCGTGGCTTCCCCGGGCCCTTCGGATGGGGTCGCGAGGTCGACCGCGCCATGCGAGACGTCGAGGACGTTATGAAGGGTATGTAAGCGATGGTTCCTCGATTCAGTAGGTTTGTTAGCACTCCGACCCCAAAAGGGGCGGAGTGCTATAGTGGAGCTGCTCCCGACTAACTTTTTCCACCCAAGATTTCTCGCGCGTGGTTCATCCGATTTGGACGGGGTTTTTTTTAATCGATAGCTCTCGAGGGATAGTAGGTGTGGACGGACCTTCATTTTTTTCGCGTAGTGGGAAAATTTCGAGAAAAATTCAAAAATTTGAATTTTTACTTACTGAGAGGGTGTTCACCCAGCTGGAATTTCTGGAATAGTGGCCCGATTTTGACGCCCTTTGGATATGTTATAGCCCTCGACGAGACGAAGAGCGGAAAAAAAATCCCGAGCCAATCGGCCGACGCGTTCTCGGGTTACGGTAGCCGAAAGCGGTTTTTTGACAAAAATTTGCCTTTAAAAAATCCTAGTAAATCAGGGAGTTGTTGGATCGGGCCAGATATCTCAAATCGGCAAGATTGACATGTTCTCTTTCGTTTAAGACCAAAATCGCCGAAATCCGCCGAGGAAATCTTGAGTTCTGCTGTCACAACGGGTCTCCGTCGGGGGTCGAAAAGTCCAATTTTTGACTTTCGGCCGTTTTAGCGCCCGATTGCGATGATTTATGGCCAAATGGACTACACCACGCGATTCCCCGTTGAAAACTGATCCGGAATCAATTTTCAAAAATATTGTTTCGGCTACCGTACCCCGGCCGCGTCCAAAATTCGAATTTCCACCCGGGTGGTCAAAATCAATGTTGGAGTCGATCCCGGTGCTTTCGAGGTCGCTGATGCCGAATCTGGCGTTATTTTGGCGTTTCGGATCAAGATTCGCGAGTTTTGGCCGAAATTCGACCTACCGTAGCCCTACGTTGACGAAACTGAAAGTGTGGTAATTGTGCGGTTGAAGTGTCGATTCTAGGGTATTTCGCAGCGAGGAACGCGAATTCGCTATTGGTTTCTCCAATTTGTGTCGATTTTGCCTTCAAACAGCCACTTTCCTAATGCCGACATTCAAATTTGAATGCAACTTTTACCGTACTCTCCTCAAACTATGTTGTAACTCAAATTTGCGCGCGCATTCAAACTTCACACTTGAAGGAAATGCAGTGCGAAAAGACGGCGTTGTAAAGTGAGCAATTGCGCATGAATTGTCTATTATCCCGTCGAAAATGGCAAGGCGAGTCTGCGATTGGCGCAGCCCCGAATCTTAGCTGCCGGCTACTTGTTGAGTCGAAGCGAAATGGCGCACTTTGGGCTCAATTCGGCCTGGTCTACAGGATTTCGGTGGAGTTCTGCTGCGCGCCGGTCCTTGTAGGTGGAGGGAATATGCGTACTCTGAAACTCGCGCGCCGGCGGAATTTGTGGAGAATCTTTGGGCGGAAATCGGCCTTATTTCTCATGATAAGTGAGTGGCGGTCTGCTTTCTCCCGTTCTGGTCGGAGTGCTTCACTGCAGGGTCTCCTGCACGTTTCCCTTGTTTAACTTGTGACGGCTTTCGACACCACGTCAGGCCTTGTCCGCCGCTCGCCCTTCTTCGAGTCGACGTCGCCCTGGCGTCGCTGGGCCGACGACGGCTGGTTCTCGCCCTGGCGCCACGGCGACCCCAACCACCCCAGCGACGTGGAGCTCTACCGCATGCGCCACCCCATCGTCGAGGAGGACGGCGTCCAGAAGATGAAGCTGGAGTTCGACCTGCGAAGATTCACGTGCGTGGCAAAGTTTCTGACGCAATTCTGAGATTTCGCAGGCGTGCATGGAACGTACATCTGTGCGCATGACATCTGTAGGCCCGATGACGTGCAGATTAAGACAAAGGACGGCAAGCTCTACCTGGAGGCGAAGCGCCAGCAGGAGAACGAGTACGGCAGCGGACGCTACGAGCTGCGACGCGAGTTATGCGTGCCCAAAGGAGTCAAGGCCGAAGAGGTGAAGTGGTTTGCATTGGCTTTGTTCTTGCCGACTGCTCAGACGATCAATAGACATGCAAGCGTAGTGTAGCCATTATCAAAAGCGGTTAAAACATTTTTGTTGCGCAGGAGACGGCGACTGCTACTAGGTATCTTTCAGGGGGTGGCGGGATGGATCACATTTAAAACGGCGCTCATCACATATAGTTCGGGTGTTGGCACATATAAAACGGGGCTGTCACATATAAATCGGCACTATCACAAATACCCAACAGTTACACATATAGATCGGCACAGTCACATATAAATCGGCACAATCGCATATATTATGGTACAATCGCATATAAATCGTGACTCTCACATATAATCGGCCGCTCGGCGTGTCTATTCCCCTGCTTAAAGAGAATCGACTGGCACACGAACTAGAGTGCTTGTGTCAGCAAGCGAGCGCTTGTGTGTGTCTGGTGACCTGAAGTCGGTCACCGGTCGCGTTAAGCCTAAGCTTCGACCCGCCAGACTGCGACGCCGACTGACTCTTGTGCATGGCGGGCGCAGGGCGAGCCTAAGCATAGCCTGAACTGGAAGGAATATTCTGTGTCCGAAAGAAATGTAACGAAACACGAGACGGCCATTGCTTCACACATGTAATGTAATGCAATTTACAGTTTTACAATACCCAATAGAAGTGCAATCGGTTCATTTTAACGACCGCTGCCCATTATGAACGCGTTTACGCCTACAAAACCATTTTATATACCAAAATATATGTGCAAGCACCAAATTATATGTGCAAGTACCGATTTATATGTGTAAGTGCCGCTTATATGCGCAAGTTCCAGAATATATGTGGAAGTACCGATTTTGTGACCCGTCATTTTCCCCTCTTTCAGGTGACCTGCAAGTACACTGAAGAAGGGGTGCTTGTGATCGAGGCCCCCTATACGCCGCCTCCTGAGGAGCCCAAGCCCCAACCGAAGGACATCCCAGTGACGCACGAGTGAAGCGGCAATGGGCGAGATGAATGCCGTCATGTGGTTATTCACGAAAGATTGCGGGTTTGTCCTGCTTACCGTTAGTGTACGTACTTAGTGTTGGTCTACGCCTACAGCGTACTGTATGTAGTTTGTAGTTGTTAGCCCGCAAGACTTGCATTTATTTTGTAGGGCAGCGCGTCAGCTTGATTGTTGTCGCGTTGATAGATTGTGTTTCTGGGAACAGAGGGTGCTGTTGTGCAGCTTGTTAGTACTCCACAGAGTTCCACTCTGCGCGACACTGCGTTCGTTGTTGCGTGCAATCGCGCTAGAACGCCGCGCAAGGCAAGAAGTCGTCTCAATTGTGGTCTAAGTCGGTAGTGGCATGTCTGAATGCAGCTGACGATACATGAGTGACGGCAAACATTGCGACACTTGAAGACGGATCACCGCGAACGCTTCATTTGTTCATCAAAGTGTGCTGGCTGAACTGTCGTGCTACTCCAGTAAACGCTTGGTTCACACTGAGCAAGAAATAAGAAATAAGAAATAGCGAAATAAGAAACAGAAAATAAGCTTTGAGAAATAAGAAATAGGAAATACGCTTTGCGTTCACACTGCGCATCAAGAAATAACATTCTTGCGCATTATTCGACGCTCAGAGGGACTCTTGATAGACAGTTCGACTCATTTGATGTGTCAAACCAATGCAGTAATGTTGTGACCATATCTTGACAAATTTTCCCTGCAAGAATCGCTATATTGATTTCAAAATCAACAATACAATCGTTCTTGCACTAAAATTAGCCAATTCTATTGAGGGCAGTAAATAAATTTATTAATTCAACAATTCTTAGTTTGCGAACGCTGTTGCAGAGTTCTTCAAATGGTTTATGATAGTTCTGATGCTGTTGGACTGTTGCTAAATCAAATTCGCTCACATACTGCTTTGTTTCTTGAGGAATCCCTTATTTCTTGAGAGATAGAGTTGAACCGGATTCAACTCTTATTTCTTACCTATTTCTTATTTCTTAATGCTTATTTCTCGCAGTGTGAATTAAGAAATAAGAAATAAGCCGCGTATTTCCTTGCTCAGTGTGAACCAGGCTTTAACGGACATGTTATTATATAACTATTGCGTATTATATAACTATTGCGTAGTCGAGTACAGTGCCACAGCGCGCCATTGTGCTTCGCTGCCAGCTAGTTTAGAGATGCCACTCGACGCCATTGGGTGTGGGGTTGCCTTTGGGCAGTGGCAAGTCGCGCCTCCTGACGTCCTCCTCTACAGTGTTAGTTGCGGTAGCTGGAGCGATTCCCGCCACAAAGTTTGCCAGAGCCGAGAAGGTGGCCGACGATTGGGCCAGGCCTTCGGGAAGTCTTCTAAGCGTGCCGTCGCCGCCGCCTTCCTCCCCCGTCTGCTGCTGGTCGGCGGCGCGCTCGATGACGGCCGGCACCCTGCCGAATCCCACCCAGAACTCGTTCATGTTGTCCAACTCGGTCGTCAGGCCGCCGGTCACGCTGCTCTGCCTCCTGTGGCGCCGTCTGGACCTGCCGCCGTCCTTGCGGAAGATGTCGAGAATGGCCTGGCGGAAGTCGGCGTCCAGCAGGAAGGCGGGGAAGAAGTAGTAGCCGATCTTGAGCGCCTCCAGCGCGTTGGAGAGGTAGCTGGCGTACTTGCCCCGCCAGTAGTGGTGGCGGAAGTTGAACAGCTGCACCTCCCAGGGGTCGCACATCTGCACCTTGACCATGTGCGGAAAAAAGGTGGAGACGACGAAGATGGCCAGGTCCACGAACATCATGATGGTGCACTGGAAGCAGATCATGGTCGCGATTCGCCGACTGCGCCTGGCCTCTTTGCTCTCGCGCAGTCGGGGTCCGTGGGCGCGCAGACCGCGGCGGTACTGGCTCAGCAGGCGGGCCATGAGCACGCAGGTCAGGGCGTAGGTGGTCAGCTTGAGGCTGAGGTCCACGTAGTTCATGACCATGGTGATGTCGGTGTTCATGGAGGAGTAGTAGTACTCGTTGGGCAGCCACTTCCACCAGTCGTTCACCTGAACGAGGGCCGGAGGGCGCCGATCATCTTCGCCCGTCGTCGTCGTCGTCGTTGATTTGTCTGTATCTACGTGGCGACTGCCGTACCGACACTGTTGAAATACCTACCTACATGCCCTTTCATTGAAACGTGGCGGCTGGGCTTGGGCAAGATCAGACGTTATTCTGGGACTCTCTATAAATCTGTGTTTCAGCTACACATTGATATACAACATCAAGCAAGAGCTCACTACTCTCATTGGCAATGGTCAATCGTGAACTCAGCGGCTTTGTCTGCAGACGTATCTTACTTACCCAATTAAACAGTCTATCATAGAGCTTCTGCTTTACTTGTACCCAATTAAACAGTCTATCATAGAGAACTTCTGCTTTACTTGTATTGGGCATAGCTAGACCAGGGTCTGATGGGGACGTGAAAGCGTTTCAGTCACAATGTAACTCCAATTGAGAATTGTGTAACTACGTTGGTCTGCGGACTATGCAGATGTATGACGAAGGGTGGTTAGTTACCTTCAGCAGATGAAGCAGTGGACTGGCAACCTACATGTAGGTACTACATAGTGTACCTACCGTTCGCTTCCCCACCTTCTGGTACTTGATGATGATGCAGTCGGAGAGGACGGCCTGCCCTGCGCAGAGGGGATAGAGGACGAAGAGGACGACGTAGACCCGGCCGTGGGCCCTGAGCCAGGCGGAGCAGCGCTGGCTGAAGGCCTGCAGCGTCTCCCAGATGATGCAGACCAGGGCCAGGCTGGTGCTGGCCCACAGCAGCGTGTTGGTGGGCGCCAGGCTGGCGCAGCTGGACATGATGGCCGGCACCAGGGACCAGTACCAGTACTTCTGCGCGTAGACGAAGGACCAGAAGAACCAGTGCAGGCTCAACAGGGCCGCCATGAAGTCCGTCACGAAGTCGCACAGCAGCAGGCGGGCGCCCAGACCTGAAGGAGGGGAAGCGCGATGAGAAGTGGCTATCGTGTTGTGAACGCTTCATGCCGTTGCAGTAGATACTGTAAGGCTAGATTTTGCTCACTTTGCCTTCTAATACGAAAGCACCGCTAGCTGGTCGTCTTGGAATTCATTGAAATATTTTGCGAACACAATCTTTTCGGCTGTTGATGAATTGCGACGCGGATATTTCAAGACGACACAGTTCGTATTACGACCCCATTGTTCGATCGCCCGTACACCTAGTTTCTTGCCCTCTATCGAACGACTGGAACATTGCCTTGTTTGTGATGCAGAAGAGACATCTGACGGCCTTGTCCTACTATCAAAAGACAGTGAATACTCTAAGGGGATATCACCCACCCTCCTTCCTCTTCTTGGAGTAGGCGAAGGATGTCAGACCAGCTCCGAAGAGGCCGATGGAGGAGAGGATGCAGGGTATGTAGGTGTAGTAGAAGGTGTGCATGTTCCACACTGTCAGGGAGACGAACTCCCCTCCAGCGTCCTCGTTGATCTGGTAGCCGTGGAAGCGGAAGTACTCCTCGCGATAGCCCAGCAGCTCCCGCGCAGTGGAGTTGTGGGCCGCTCCAGCCTTTATCTTCAGGTAGCACTCGAGCTCGGTCTGCTTCTCCGTGGCGCTGAATCGAGTCAAAGGTCAAAGGGTCCAAGTCTGACTCTTGCGCGAAGCGGCTCGTGTATTATAAGTTTCATTGTTGATTCCTTGATGCGCAACAATTGCCAATGTTGTGTCGCCACCTCAGCAACCACTGAAAGCTTACTTCGTCATTGCTTCCTCTCCGTTTCAGGGCCGGCTACGGTTCGGCTCGCGTTGCTGGGACTCTGAGTCGTGGCGCAATCGAAGCGATTCAGCGGTTGAGTGTTGAGTCGAATCAGCAGCGGCTAATCGGCTCGCAGTTCACCAACCGCCGGCGAACATCTGCCGCATCGCGCCTCAACCTGAACCACGACTCAGCCGCAACTCCGCCGTTCGGCCTTCAAAAGGTTTACGACCGTCGGTCGTTTCTGGAGGAGAAGAACGCTCGTAAAACGGTTGGGATCTCCACCGAAGATACCGCGGAAGCTGACGGGTCGCGCAGGAATGTACGGCGGGTGGCCAATGAAGCTACAGACTGCAAGATTCACAGTGGACTAGCCGTTCCTTCCTGTTGCAGAAGAATTTCTGTGATCTGAATAGCATGGAATGTAGTCGTCAATGGCCGTAATGTCCGGTTGTATGATCTGCCCTGTTGAAGGTCTGTCCTGTTGTGAGCCAACGGCGCTGGTCGCCTCGCGCGCGCGCCGCAACGTCCGTCCTGTTCATTGTCAAGGTCTGACCTGTTGCAAGATTTGTCCTGTTGAAGGGTCTGTCCTATTGCAGGGTATATGTCCTGTTGCAAGGTCTGTCCTGTTGCAAGGTCTGTCCTGTTGCAAGGTCTCTCCTGTTGCAAGGTCTGTCCTGTTGCAAGGTCTCTCCTGTTGCAAGATCTATCATGTTGCAAGGTCTGTCCTGTTGCAAGGTCTGTCCTGCTGCAAGATTTGTCCTGTTGCAAGATCTGTCCTGTTGCAGGGTCTGTCCTGTTGCAAGATTTGTCCTGTTGTAAGATCTGTCCTGTTGCAAGATCTGTCCTGTTGCAAGATCTGTCCTGTTGCAGGGTCTGTCCTGTTGCAAGATTTGTCCTGTTGCAGAATCTGTCCTGTTGCAAGATTTGTCCTGTTGCAGAATCTGTCCTGTTGCAAGATTTGTCCTGTTGCAAAATCTGTCCTGTTGCAAGATTTGTCCTGTTGCAAAATCTGTCTTGCTGCAAGGTCTGTCCCGTTGCAAGATCTGTCCTGTTGCAAGATTTGTCCTGTTGCAAAATCTGTCCTGTTGCAAGGTCTGTCCTGTTGCAAGATCTGTCCTGTTGCAAGGTCTGTCCTGTTGCAAGATCTGTCCTGTTGCAAGATCTGTCCTGTTGCGAGCCAATGGCGCTGGTCACCTCGCGCGACCATCCTGTTGCAACGTCTGTACTGTTGCAAGATTTGTCCTGTTGCAGAAAGTCTGTCCTGTTGCAAGCCAATGGCGCTGACTGCCTCGCGAACGCGCTGTACAAAGCGGCGCGCAAAACAAATGATAGAGAGCGGGCAGATTGTCCTGTTGCAAGATCTGTCCTGTTGCAAGCGTCTAGTCGCTGAAGCGGCTAGAATTGCCTGCGCGAGCGTTGCCGTACTGTTCAATGCCTGCGCGAGCATCGCCGTTGTATTGCCTGGATTGCATTGAACATTTCAAGCCTCTCTGTTGTACCGCGCGACTGTTCGCTTTTGCAAGGCTCTGCTACCGTGCATTGCCGTTCAGTTCATGCGATGCCTGCGTTGAAGGCAGGCAGCAACAGGCGGCGCTGGCCGTGCAGCGATTGATTGCCGCCGCTGGCGTCCCGTTGGCGTCTAGGCGCGCTCGTGCTGAAGCGTCGCGTGGCGAAGTGGTAGCGAGGCAAGCGCATGCTGAAGCGTCGCGTGGCGAAGTGCTAGGGAGGCAAGCGTGGACGGACGGACACTACACCTAGCTAGCATAGTAATGTAGATTTATGTAGCAAGAACGAATTTCACTGCAATGGTTAGTAATGATGTATGCTGAGCAGTCACGACATGTTGGCGTTGCTAATGGGCTTCACTCATCGTTCTTCAAATAGATGAAGATGACTGGTTGTCATACAGGTGCGCATATTATGTACATCGGCGTGCAAGCAAGTTGCAAAGCACTCCGGACAGTGTTGTTTGCCGGTACACTGGATGGGGCTAACATTAACCCAATGAAGTAGAGATGTGTTGGCTAATCGCATGCCAATAAAATAAATCGTATTTATCCACACTGCATACTTAGAAGCTGACGAACGAGCGGCGCGTTACTGACGGTAGTGGGTAGGCTATCCACAAAGTTGGTTCACCGTTTGGCCTAAGTAATCAACTTATTTCCCTAGGCTTCCGCCTTTTGCTTTTAAGTGGCCGCCTTAAAACAAAACACGCGCGTTAATGGGCTGCAATGAAAACCGAACGGCGGCTTCTTCGGAGAAAGCGGCTCGCGAAGGAACACCACTTAAACACCGCCTTAATGGGACACTAAGGGGATGGTAAATTACACTAGGACAAAAGCCAAACTTCTTTGCCGTCACTTATTCCTGGAAGTTAAAGAGCTCCTACACAACCACAATGCCGTCAGAACGACCCACGACACAAAAGTTTTGGTTTGCATTTGGAGAGAGACTGAAACGATTTTACTTTTCATTCACCGCTGTCACCAAGTTTGATTCCACATCACTGGACAGAAGTGACGCGCCAGCGCAGGCTGGGTGCACCCTTGCTCCATGCAACGTCAGAGGAAGCGAACAAATCTGCCTAATAGGGTAGAGGAGAAAGGGAGCTCAGGAGAGGGCCAAACTTCGTACAGGGTGAAGGCAACCCTCTTCTACCTACATAGACCCAGCAGGCCTTTTCTTCGAAAAAGGAAGGGCCTCCTTCGGCGTAATTGATGAAAGCGGGACGACTGGCAACTCTGACCACGAGTCCAGAATCTCAGGCCCTTGTTAGGCCCGAGGCTATATATGGCCAAACACCCGCTTCTTTGAGCTACCCCATAAACCTGCGCTAAAAAATTATCAATATTACTTGCATACCTTACTAATAATTTTCTGCTCGCGATTTATTTTGTATCGCGTACTAAGAAAAGCCCCCGTGGGGAAAGTCCCCCAGGGAAAAATTATCGATACTGGATGAGTACCCTACTAAAATAATAGTATGGGATAAGTACCGTGTCGAGAAGGATGCATCGCGAAAACCCCAAATTTCGATACCTGATCCATGGGTCATATATGGCCTAACGCGGGTTTATGGGCTACGTACATTCGACATGTGCACATGACAGAATGCCAAGAACAACCTCTGCCAAGCTGTTTACCCGCCGCGTCAACTGAAGCTGACCAATGCACCAAACTAAAGGTCCATGAAGGAGCAGTGTCTTTACTAGCCTAGCGTCGAATGAAACATTTTGGCTGAGAAGGCTGGCTGCTCGTTCCTTCAATCCACGAATTCGCCTCTCAAGTTCAGACAGCCCCGTAGCTTAGTACGTCACCAAACGGCCATGCGTTCGCCCGGCCGAGTTGTTATTGGCAGATAATTCCTCGCTCCACCCGCGCCGCGGAGTAAGAAAGTGGAGGAAGACAAGGCTAAGGAGGAGGGAGGTACAGCTAGCGAGCCCGTTAACGGTACAGCTAACGGATTACGAATGGCAAATTGATTTTGCCGCCGTCTTGGACGAAAGGGGTGGGGGGGGGCAGGTCACGCCCCCCTCGCTTTGAGCAGCAGAAGAAGCGCATTGGGCCACTCAAATATTCCTCCGGAAGAGATAATAGCCGCGCGACGCGGTTGTGGGGGCGAGGGGCGAGAAGCGGTGGAAATCGGACGGGGGAACCTGCGAATCCGCGCAGTGGCGGAAGCGAATTCCGATGCTCTCGAACGGCCGATGACAAGTGGTTCGCGACCTGTACCTATCTACGCCTAGAAGCGAACCGAGATGACATATTGGAGCCACCCAGCTAGCCACCCCTCCCCACCCCCCCCCCCCCCCCCCCCCCCCCGGCGACATATTGCTCGGTGCGAGTCGACGCAACGACAAGCGCACCCTCTGTTATGGGATAGGGCGACAGTAGTTGAGGAGCGCTTCACCAATAGCTTATAAGCGACAAGCCGCGACGGAGGATTTCGTAGAATTATGCAAGACGTAGGGTGGAGCACAGGACAAATCCGGTCGGTCTCAACTGGCGTCGCCGCGCGAGAGCCCGCCCGCCTTGGTTCTTCGGCGCGGTGACCGTCTTTCTGGAAAAATGAGCCCTCTCATTTTGGCGGTCGTCTGGAAAAAGGTGCCGTCGGTGCCTAAGCGGCGCCTGTTGAAACTTCGCGCCCCGTTGTCGTCGAATCCCGTGGTGTGTGTTTCTCGCGGCTTTGTTGGGCCGGCAAGGTGCGAGGAAGGCAGGGAAACAGTTGTCGACCCGACCGAGACCCCCATTGATTCATTCTCTCTCGCCTCTCGGGCCTCTCATAACACTTTGTTATCCTTCAAAAGTTGGAGAAAAAGCTACCGTGAATGATTATGCAGGTTTTCGGCTCGTTTCCAGAAACATCTATAGGTCCACATGCTACAGTAGCACAAGCTCCGAGTCGACTGCGTCGAAACGAGGCACCGTACGGCGGTTTACGCCAGCGGGTAAGGCACGAAGAACGATGCTAAAGAGCGATATTTACGCGGGAACAAATTGGTCCGACAGTTGTCCCATACCTCATTCGACATCCTACGTTTCGCCTGCGGGTTAGACCACCCTTGCTTCGAGAATTGGAAGGTCGCTCCAGTGATTAAGCAACGCAAGAAGTTGATAACTTGGCAGTGGCTAGAAACTATACTCGAGTAGCGCATGCAAGCCCAGGAAACACGCTGCATACTGTATGTAGGTCAGGCGGCAAAGAAATGCGATTGTCTCCAGTGTTGATTTCGCCAGTTTGTTGGCGTGTTTCGCAATGTCACCACTCCTTTTGTACGCAACAGTATCTGCTGCGACCCTTTGTAGTTATGCACCTATGCACCTATGCCTACAGTCTCGGAAAGTACAGAAGGTGCATTTAGACCGATCAATCACAAACGAACAGATCAATCCCTTTCACCGTCTTGGCGTTACAGACTTCTGCTCCTTCATCGCCGAAGAGCCCTTTTCGTGCAAGGGTCTTTTTACCACCTTCCGTTCTCTGGCGCTTCGGCTCTTTGCAGCAGGACACGTTGGGCTTGTCCTTGCCGAAGAGGTCCTCGCCGCTTTTCAGAGCGCCACAGTACTTCTCGCGAGCACGCTTGGACGCCCTCTCTGAATTGCACGGGGCTGCATTTTGTCTTGTAACGAAGACCGCGAACTTGAACTGTTGACTGACACAAAAGAATTAGAGATATACCTATTGTGAAACGCATTGTGTTTAATTTAGTCTTGGATGAAGTCTGTGATGTGTTCGTGGCCCCTTGCGCAAAGACGTTTGAAGGAATGGTGCACTGACAACGTTTTCTCGAGAAATCATCTAAAGTCGCCTTTTCAAAGCTACGATATCGTCAACGGTGATAGCCAACTTGGTTCTGCGCATGACTTCGCACTGGCGAAAGTTTCACTTGAAGTATATTCGTAGGTAACCTACGGAGCAGTCGTTCGAGTGACTATGTAGGTACCTTTCCTCTCTCCGAAGTTGGCGTAGATGCACTCGTCGACGCAGCAGAGCTTCTCGTCCGCCGGCCGGCGGTCCATGCAGGCCAAGAAGCAGAGACCCTTCTCGCAACTGTTGAACTCCCCCAGCCGAGCCTTCATCGAGCCGCACTTTTCCTTACCTCCTCCGTTGACCACGTGCCTACGAGACGATTATTTCATCGGCGTTGTTCGCAAAATCACATTAGTAGGAATGTCTAGGAATCATACTCGAAAGAAATCCAGAGCAGAATCGCGAACAGCCAAGTTGAAACCATTGGGGTTGTGTCTTGACGTAGGCGGTTTGTTCTGTACACGGAACTCTTGGCGTAGAAACGTCGAGCTTCTGTATCGGTTGCGGTGCGCTGGCCGGCCGGGTAAGAATATCCCTGGGCGTGTCTTTGAAGTCTGGTGTTTCATCAAAGCGACTATTGCCTATTCTCCAGCGACTTGTGACGATTACACATGAGCTTTTGTGCTGTGCCTTGCCCACCTGCGACACTTGTATTCAAGCGATGTGCCAACGCCAATATCTACCATATCTATAGATACTGATGCAAAATCCTGGATCCGCCACTGGTCTGCATGCATGGGCTCCAAATGTGAAACACACCGAACGTCGCTTCAAGTTGCTTATCCATATGTTGGTGACGTGTTTCGAGACAACATCATGTGTGCACGTTAGTCGGTTACAATCGATAGATGAACATGTAGGGAGATATAGACGAACACACATATGCACGCATTCTCTCTCAAGTTTCAACCAACAATCTTCAGTTCATCACCCGACGGCATCTTCGACAATCACTTGTTGCTTCCCGACTTGGCGGAGCCCTTGGCCGAGTGGGTCATCTCCAGGTTCTCCTTTCGGCTCTGCAGCTGCGTGACGGCGTTTCTCTTGCGGTTGGTCAGCAGTACCGTAATCCAGGCGACATAGAGGAGTCCCAAGACGAAGGCGAACACCTTCCAGGCGACGAAGAGGAGCACGCCCCCGTGGAGGCGTCTTCTGGTCGAGGAGGGAGGGACCAGGAGGCCTTCGGTGGGGAGGGAGTCGACCTTGTTCCAGGCCTGGATGGCCACCAGCAGGCAGAGGATCAGCTGGAGGACGTCGAGCAGCTTGTAGAGCCAGAGGACGCCCCGATTCGAGCAGAGCCGGCCCAGATTCAGCACGAGAATCAGCAGCAGCTGGACGAAAGCCAGGACGCCGAAGCCGACGGCCGCCGACTTCAGCTCCTCGCGTGCTTCCTTCAGCAGCTTGCGTGGTTTCTCCGTCAGATACTCCTGCAATTGAATTGCTGTTGAGAGTGTAACGCAACCAGCAAATGCCTCATACTTCACAAGTAGTACAATGGAATAAAACCTATGTACACGTATGTACCTTCGAAACATGTGCCCTGTATGCATACGGCGCTGGGTTGGCGGGATCAATCGAGCGAAGATTGAACAAACACAGCAGTACTGTAAACGTGTTGGGGGGGGGGGGGGGGAGAGGGGGGGGGGGGGAGGCGGAGGGGAGGTGGGGGGTGGGGGGGGGGGGGGGGGGGGGGGGGGGTGAGCTGGACGATCAACGTGCGCAAAACAACCGAGAGAAAACAGAGATGGCTCCTAGGGACGGATTTCTGAGACAGTGATCCTAAGCATAACACACAACAGCGGGCGCTAACTTTGTTTCAGCTTGGCTTGAAACATTTTTTGTTATCTCAGAAACCACCTGAATCTCCGAGGGCAACACGTCGTCCAGCACGCCCCTCTTCCTCCTTTTGGTCTTCTCCCAGGGGGGTTTTGGAAGACTTTCAGCTATGCTCTTCACTTCGTCCGGTATGACTCTGTCCAGGATGCCTTTGGCGCCAGTTTTGACCACGCCCGCCACCTCTGAGAGTTTGGGCGGCTGGAACTTCTCCAGCGCCCGAATCAGGCTGTTCTCCATGTTATAGCTTTCGTCCAGCAGAAAGGCGCACTGGCCGGACATCAGCAGGGTCCAGCCCAGAAGCATGCTCTCAAGAACAAGCAGAAGGTTGAACAGGGGATTCAGCGATTTGGCACGCATTTGGAAGCAGCGTCTGAAATGGAGGGTCGTTCAATGTTTCAGGTTGGGTACAATCGTGCAGTGGGCAACAACGGAGATGTTGGAAGCGTCCTCACGGCAGAATAGGAGTCGTCACATCAGCTGTCATCAAATTACTTAAAGGGGACAATTATTTGCAGCTTTTAATTCGTAACTACAGCTTTTCATTTAGAAGAATGCGCTTTTAACTGGCACCGCTTTTCATTCTGAACAAAGCGCTTTTCATTTGGAACATTGCGCTTTTCGTTTAGAACAATGCGCTTTTAAGAACGCCGGCATCATGGAGGGGCTATGTATATAGGAGCAGCTTTTCATTTTGAACAAAGCGCTTTTCATTTTGAACAATGCGCTTTTCATTTGGAACATTGCGCTTTTCGTTTAGAACAATGCGCTTTTAATTCTGCTGCTGTGAGACAAAGGGCAAAAGCCCAGAAAGAAATGAAAAATTTTTAAAATGCGGGATTAATTAATACTTTTAATACTCCTTTGCCTGCATCAGGTAATGACCATCTTCCTTGTTTCTTTACATTTCTTTCGGACATAGAATACTCCTTTGAAAGCAGGCTATGCTTAGGCTCGCCCTGCGCCCACAGTCCACAAGAGTCAGTTGGCGTCGCAGTCTGGCGGGTCGAAACTTAGGCTTAACGCGACCGGTGACCGACTTCAGGGCGCGCGGAGCGCGCCCTGAAGTTGGTGGTCGCGCTAAGCCTCAGTTGAGACCCGCCAGGCGCGACGCCGACCGAGTTTTAGTGCAAACAGTGGGTGGAGTGCACATTCCCCCATATACTTCACCTCCTGCTTAGGCCGGCTGTGCCCCTTCCCTGCTAGCGCTCGCAACAACTTTAATGAAGCCTATTAGCCTAAGGCCACGCTCACGCCAACAAAGTTTCCCTAGCAAACTGGGGTGGTTCGCGTCGACGTCACGTTGCGACAATGCCATGCGCGACGCAGCAGAGCGTTAAAAGCGGTTTGTTCAATTTAAAAGCGGTTTGTTCAATTTTAAAAGCGGTTTGTTCAATTTTCGGTTCAGCTGCTGTGAAAAGCTGCATGTTCAAGTTAAAAGCGCATTGTTCATTTTTAAAAGCGCATTGTTCATTTTTATACTCCACAAAAAAGTGTGGAGTATATAGCGTTTGTGCGCGAAACGCAGTAATTTGGACCGGATGGGGTTCGCGCGTGCAGCGGCCGATTTGCAAACGGTCTTTTGCGTTGGGTAGGCCTAGTAGGTGGGCAACCTGCACGACATATGGGGTCACGCTGCGGGACGCCGTTGGCGGGAAATTCAAAAATTTAAATTTTCAAAGTACTGAAAAATGGGTTACACAGGGTAGAACTCGAAAAAGTTGCATATAATGGTATATACTATCTTTTGATATGTTGTAGCCCTCGATAGTGCCGAACACGCAAAAAAAGAATTGGATCGCTGCGGGACCCATTTTGGCGCCAAATTTGAAAAATTCGCGAATTTTGGCCCCGGGTCGACTTTGACGGGCTGCTGTGCGAGCCAGGTAGCAGCTAGAGCGGCGAGACCGCTTTTGTTGCTCCTTCCCAGATGTCCTCTATAGAATGAGCCATGAACGGAGAAAATCGGGCGAAACACAAAAAAGTTATTTTCCCGCAACTTTTTTGACTCCGGGGTCGAAAATTGCGATTTTTATACTCCACAAAAAAGTGTGGAGTATATAGCGTTTGTGCGCGAAACGCAGTAATTTGGACCGGATGGCGTTCGCGCGTGCAGCGGCCGATTTCCAAACGGTCTTTTGCGTTGGGTAGGCCTAGTAGGTGGGCAACCTGCACGACAAACGGGGTCACGCTCCGGGACCCCGTTGGCGGGAAATTCAAAAATTTAAATTTTCAAAGTACTGAAAAATGGGTTACACAGGGTAGAACTCGAAAAAGTTGCATATAATGGTATATACTATCTTTTGATATGTTGTAGCCCTCGATAGTGCCGAACACGCAAAAAAAGAATTGGATCGCTGCGGGACCCATTTTGGCGCCAAATTTGAAAAATTCGCGATTTTTGGCCCCGGGTCGACTTTGATGGGCTGCTATGCGGGCTAGGTAGCAGCTAGAGCGGCGAGACTGCTTTTGTTGCTCCTTCCCAGATGTCCTCTATCGAATAAGCCATGAACGAAGAAAATCGGTCGAAACACAAAAAAGTTATTTTCCCGCAACTTTTTGACTCCGGGGTCGGAAATTGCGATTATCGGGTTACGGCGTCTGTTGCGCTCGAATGCGTTGCCGAATCTGTTCAAAAGTGGTTTTAAACGATTCTACGTTGAAATCTGGTCCAGAAAAGTGTTTTTGGCAAATTTGCAGAGCTACAGTAACCCTGCCGCGTCCATTTGAATATTGGGTGTCGGGTCGACTTTCGCGATATTATACTCGATTTCGGGGTTTTCGGGGGCGCTGATTACGAATTTGGCATTCGTTTAGCGTTTAGATGATGTTTAAGCGTACCTATGACGAATTCGCATGCTACCGTACCCCAAGTGCAGAATTTTGGTTCTACGAGTCCATAGGAAGTTAGGGGTGTTGTATGTCGATTCTGGGGTATTCTGGGATGTAGATCACGAATTCGGCATTAGTTTTGCGATTGGGGGTGTCAGGAGGCCACAACAGGAGAGGAGTCACCGTGCGTAGGAGTTCAAATTTGTGGAGTATACTGCGTCCCCCGGACGACTTGCCTGGTTAAAAGCGTGTTGTCACTTTTCCGTTTGCTATAAAGAAAAGCGGTTTGTTCATTTTTAAAAGCGCAATGTTTATTTTCTAAGCGCTCCTGAATTAAATTAAAAGCGCCCTAAAATACCAGCCTTACTTAAAAATAACCTTTTAACTGAAGAGCTGTCTTTCCCACTTTGGTCGCGTCTTTTGAGTCTTAGCAGAGAGTGGTATTTGTAGCGATGACCGGTGGCCGGCGGCTGTCGTTGACTCTCTCCGTCGCTGCCACCGCGATCGGTAAACAGAGAACCGAGTGGCGAAAGCCAGCGCATTTAGACAGTTTACATCGCCGCCGCGCTATCCTATGGACCGCATGGCTAGCGCACAATGGCAGCGCGGACTGCGGTTCGCGCCGCACCAATGCATCTTTTGTGCGCGCCCCGTCACGAGCTGTCGTCCATTCACCCGCACACACTGTTCCGGCCAGATAAATTAGGGACTGGGGAGCGGCAATCTACGCTCGCTGCTAAGTGTCTAGGCGCTACGTAAATGTTGCGGTTAGGGCGAGTGCGCAACAACGCCGATGATTACGTTGAGGAGATCACAGCTCATAGTACGACAGCAAAGACAAACGCTGCTTACACTTAAAACAACTTCTACCTCACGTATCCAAGCACTGCTCTATGCACATAATAAGTAGAACCCCGTTGTTATTAATCATGCGAGCGCCTCGGTTGGCACTGACAGCGCTAATGCACATCGAATGAAGCCAGGAGGGGTAGAGGAAAGGGGGAGGGGACTAGGCGGACGAGTGAACGACTATGGGGAGTGCCACCCCCTCTTTTCCGACAGCCGTCCGCCGCTGAACGCGTGAGGGCCTTTCCTAGCGACGCGATTGCTGTTTATTGGAGATTTCTTTAGGTTACCACGTCGGTGAGAGGACTCCGGCAAAGCTCCTTGTGAATTGATTCAGTGGCAGGGCGACCGTAGCGCAAATGGCGAGACAGCCGAGATGAGGCGCGAACGACATGTGAAGAGAGTTACAGTATTGTGCAGAAGAAGCTTTCTCTATGCTTCATGACAATGTTCTACTGCGTGTTGTTGTTAGGAGGTCGCTTCCTTCTCAGTTGAGCACGGTTTTGGTAACTCGATCTAATCCACTCCTTACCAATATTTTGATCGCCTGAGACTATCCCACCGTCCCCCAATGTGCACGTTATACCACTTTTTCAAGTCTCATACCTTACTTATAACGCTTAAAAGGTGTCACGCGTAGACATGTCTACCGGCTGGTAGACAGGTCGAATTCAGTGGGTTTACAGCGTTTCCGTAGGAGTGCACTGATTGTCACTATAAGCCTATGAAGTCGTTCAGTGGCTCCGTGGGTGAGGCCCTATGACGTGCAGTGAACAGGAATTTTTGATGAATTTACCAAAATTTTACCAAAACTTATTGAAAATCCAATAAAAAATCAAGACTGTGACAGTGATTGCCAGATGGCTCCTGTGTACATGCCACTGTTCCCACTGAAAATTAAGTCACATGCAGACAGCGGTAGACAGCTGTAGACAGGCAAGCAGTCATAGTGACAACTGTGTGTTACAGTGGTCTGGTGCCACAAAGTGAAAAATTTCCTGCGCACACATCTCTGTTCCCACTGAAAGCCAATGTAACGCAGCACAATACACAGAACTGTAGACAGACAAGTGTTAGTGTTGACAACTGTGAATTACAGTGGGCTGCGCAGTGACTGCCACTAAACAAAATGCCTGAAGAGCAAGATCAGTAGAATGCCAGTCTTGATGCCCTGCCTGAGAAATTTCAAGAAGTCATGCACCACATCAAGGTCCAGTGGATTATGCCAGACAACAGCCCTAAATCTCAGTGGGATTCAGAGATGGACCAGATTTAGCACAAACTGAAGTAGGTTTGCCAATGATTTGTCCCTTTGTTGAGATGATCATTCACCCAAATCTCTGTTAGACCTTCCAGTCCCAAATCCCTGTTATTCCTTGGGGTATTCATTAGGTGTATTGCATTCCAGGTGCGCAAAGAGACAAACGATTATACTGACATAATTCAGAAGAAACTGGCAGAATGGCTATGAACTGTGGATCGGCTTCACCATGGCCATGGGGATTGCTGCGTGGTCAGTCAGTCTATTGCTTTAGCTCCTTTGTTCATCACCCCTGAAAGCCAATGTATTCAGCGGGCTGGTCAGTCTGGAGTCAGTCAGGACCTTTGTCATGGTTCAGTCTTCCGGTATGTGTGTTGGTGTGCATTATGGTCATTTTCCCACAAAAATTCTCTGAGAATGGCATGTATTTCCCAGTCTACAAGAATTACCCCAAGGTCATGTGCGGCATCAACTGCAACTTCTGGCCCAACCAGCTGGATGACAACTGCATGGACTGGGACAATCACCCCTAGAAAAGCCCACTGACTGAGCCACTGATAGAGCCAGTGATGAGAATTTTATTGTTTATTTCATTGCTGATTGTTGTTTGAGTTGAGTGATGAGAAAGGGAGTTGGTTGGCTTGGCAGAGGGAGTTACTCAGGTGCCACAGAATGCCTCGTAGTGGTGTCAACAAATGGGTATGCTGCAATGAGATGTTGGCTGTCTACAAGTGTCCACTTGTTGAAATATTTTGAGATAAGCCTATGATAAAGTCAATTAAAACTCACAGTTAAGACAATGAAACACCAACCATTTGCCTGTCTAAACATGTCTACATGTTGATGGGCCACAATATAAGTCACTAAAAAGGTCACTTGCAGTCCACAAACAAGGCAATGAAACACCAGCCGGGTTGGCTCAACAGGTGTTGAATTTGGACTGATCAAAGTCGCTGAAAACTCAGTCAGCATTCAGTGAGGGCCACTAATTCTCTGGCAAATGCTGAAATTTGCAAAAATCCATGTTTCAGAGCCTTTACTGGCAGCATCCCACAAAGCCAGTGAATAACTTCTGTGGCCTATAGTGGCTTTCAGTGGACCTCCACTGAAACGCACGAAACCCACTGAACTCGTGTAGACATGTAGACATGTAGACAGGCTCCCGCACATGGTGCGACGTGACACCAATTAAGCGTTATACTATACCACCCCCAAATTTCGGTTGTTATACCATACTTAACATTATACCAGATCAAAAGCTTTAATTATACTTTACTTATATTATACCATTCCCAGATTTCGGCTGTTATACTATACCTATAAGTATAATTATACCTGGAAATTTATGCTTATACCAGATCACTGGCCAATTTTGAATTTATGCCAAGTGAACGACAAAGTTCACTCCAGGAAAGCAACAACAACTGTTGCAATGTCGCACACAAGTGGACTTTCTTTGGACTAATGGGCTCATATCTCGCTAAGGAGTACATATGGATGAGACTTTATCTGCTTTAGGCCCTTACGGAGTGCAATACAGCTCAAAATTTCGTTGCGTATCATTCAGTCTGATGGTTTTATGCCACGCTTTGTACCACAAAGTATAAGTTAGGTTTATATAAAACTGTAAACTATACCAACCCCAAATATTTTCCTTATACTATGTATACCAATACTTATACCATGGTTGATTTGGTCAATTATACATTACTTACACCTTTCCAAAGGCTAATTTAGGATGATTGCCAGGTATAAGTAAGGTATAACGGTATAAGTATAATTTGAATTTGACCTACTATAACGCGCATACTGCTGTCCACTGACAAAATGTGACTAGAGCTAGTGTGCTGCAAAATGCGCCGACAAAATGGAACTTAGCCAACTGGATTGTGGTGTTCACTGTTCATCAGCACATGTACAATAGGCAACGTTTGACAGTCGCCGGAAACGTCGAGAAGGGATTAACGAGAGCAAAACGGCATGGGAGCTAACGAGTGGGCACGCAAGGGAAAGATTTCAATCAGGCTACACATTGTTCTGTCATTTGTGCGGCTGTAGTGGGAACCAAGCATATACCGTATTCAACAAACTCTCAAGCATCTCGGACAGAAGTCGGGCTGGAAATGCGACACAAATAGGCTACTTCTGCAACATCGAGTGGATGTATCAATTTCCGTCTCGCAAAAAATACAAACAGAAGTGCTCAACCGTTTATTGCACGAGTCGCACTAACACTAACAGAGGCAGATTGTAGAGCCACTCTGTGGAACAGCGCAATGTCCATGAACGGCCCCCCTGTCGCAAAGGACGTTAGCTGCGACGTCACGGCAATTTTCGGTGGCCACGACGGGCAACTTCGATCGCCGTCGTCAGATGGTATAGCCGACATTGTGAGAAGGCGAAGTTCCACCTTGTATCACAGTGCCAGAGACAGCGCTGTCAACTGGTCACAGCCGCTGAGAGATGGCTGGTCAGTCAGCGTCATTGCTCATGACGAGACGACACAGATAAATGTTCATCGACATAAACTTATGACGAACGTCCGGCCACCCCCCCCCCCCCCCCCCCCCCCCCCCCATTTCCAATTCCCGAGTCCCGACAAGCCGTAGGAATACTAGAAAGAAGGGTGAAACTTGGAGGCGTGGTAGCCTACTAGGTAGCTTCTAGCATACAAACTTCCACTCTGTTGCACCATTGTCTGGGCGGCATTTCACGTCCTAAAGAAGAGAGGTAACGCTTTCGAATTCAACTGGAACGATTATCGTAGCTATGGAAACACGCTCGAGAGTATAAGCGAATCAAATTTACGACTGCGACGAATTTTCCTTTTGAGCTCGCATTCCCGCACGACTGGGTTTAGAATGCTATAATTTTGTGTCAGATGTGCTAAGACAGTGTACTCCAATCCTGTGGGTTTCACAGCGTCCCCCCCCCCTCCCCTCCCCATCTCCAACTACATAAGCCTCCCTCCTCATCTCTAACTACGGCGGCATGCTCTTGAAGGCGCAGGTGAAGAGTGGGGATAACTGGAGTATTTACGGTACTTGCTTACGGTACTTTGGAATTGGTTTCAGGAAAGCTCTGCCAATCGGACGCCGAAGAGCCGTTGCAGCTGTCGCCGCCGTGGTCGGATGTGCAGTTGCACTGCTTGTCCTTTTGTGTTTAAAATGTAAGAGAACTTCTGGCCTTACCAAAAAATGAACAGCCATGGAGGAATGCATCTGGACGCGAGCTTGCAAGTTTTAGATCTGTTTGGGACGGCTGGAGGCGCGAGTTGCGTTCTCCCTCCGTGCTGTCAGATGGGCACCTACGGGAAGCGATGCGAGAAGAGTGTGTTGACTACACTGTTTTAAAAAATAGTAACTCAGGTCGTTTGACAAGGTCGAACAAACGCTTTTCGTTCAGAGTGCACGGTCGTCGTCCACAACCGCTGTCTCACCGTCAAAGACATGTCGCTGGACGGCGAGCTGTCCACCTACTGGCACGCTCTGGGCGTCTGTAACCACGACGGGGGCTGGCCAGCGGTGGCCGTGACCCCAGATGAAGCCGTTGAGATCTCCGCCCACGTCCCGCCCACCGTCCTTTGGAACAGCGCCTGGATCGGCCTCTTTCAGAAGACCGGCGCCGCGCGGATGGACGCCGACTGGCATTGGATCATCGAAGACGTCGGAAGGAAGGCCAACCGTGGGACTTGAAACGCGCCAGATGGCAGCCACGCCAATGGCACCACTGCAGTGCCAGTGTTTCAGAGACGTGGCCAGCTGTCGGCCTCAGGTGGGCAGACGGTGAGCCGAACGACGAAACGAATGGCAAGGAGGAGGGAGGAAGCAATCGAGCGGGGGTGACGACAAACAAAACTTCGATCTACACTAAGGCCGGCAAACTCAACGACGTCCCCTCGTGCAGTGAGCCTTGGGTAATGCCAACCGACGTCGTCTGCCAATACAGTGAGCGAAGTGGCGATCGAAAGCTATTTTCTAAACAACACACTGCCAACTTCCCAAACTCAGACACCAGTTTCGCGCCCATGGTCAAGGTGGCGACGGGCTGGCGAATCGACCGGCCGGTGCTGCCAGACGGAAGCCTTCAAGCGGGTCGGCGGGGCTGCGAGGACGCCTGCCAGCTTCATCCGGCCTGCATCGCCTTCAGTCACGGCGGCGCCTCCTCCTCCGACTGCCGCCTCCATCAGAACTCCTTCTTCGACGACGACGGCAAAGGGGCGGTGAAGCGTGTGAAACAGGGCGATTTCGACGTCTACGACAGAAGAACGCCCAGGAACCAAGAAGAGCTGGAGAGACTACTAAAGTAGTCGCCATAGGATGATGGTGCGTGGCAAGTCCCTCCTTCTCACTCGGCAATCGCATTATGTACGTCATTGTTCTGTGCCATGCAACACGCTGACTTGTGAACGACCATACTATAGCACACTCCACAAGTCCATCCATTGACTACATATATTGCCAGAACCCCCTGTGTCTTGACTTGGCCATGAAACTCGATGAATCGTCTTCCTCCATCGAGAGAAGAGCAAGATACAGTAATAGTGCTGACAACGTTTGCTCACACTGTTCATCACATTCAAACAGGTTATCGACATGGGGCGTGGGGATAAACTCTCATGTAGCACTTCATCAAACAGGTAGGAGGTATCAAAGTCGGGAATGAAAACAGAAGTCATCAGCTCACCTACCGTAGCTATGTACGTACAGTATGTATGCAGTACAGTACAGTAGATACAGTACAGCGCACATACATACAGGGTGGGCCAATTAAGTGTTCCCGATTCTATTTGGTTATAACTCAGCCGTTTAAAAACGAATCCTTCTGAAATTTTGACACAACATAGACACACCTTTAGAATTTTTTCTGACCAAATTTTGGCGAATTCAATCGCTTCGTACATTAATTACGCACGTTTTCGTGACCGACGTCGATTTCTACGACCTTCTGGAGGCGCTCACGGTACGACAGCTGGTTTTTGGCCCATGTCGACCGTGATTTTGCCCAAACTGTCTACGATGCTAAGTTTAACATCTTGAATGTCCGTCGGCTCCGCGCTGTTCACATTGGTACACAAAAAGTCCCACAGAAGTGCTTGAGGCGTGGCAGCGCATCGGCCAGTGCATGTTGGGCTATCCTTGTCCATTCAAAACGCGTTGCGCATTTTATCTTGACAGCAAACAACATTTTCCGATTTCTGGGCCATCATTTGATAAAAACTAAGAGTTCAAATGTGCTCTGAGTTTTCATAGCAGACGTGTTCGTGTTTGTCCTGCGAAACGGGCTGTCAAGGGACAAGACCATTGAAACTTGACCATTTTCACAAAAATGGCTGCAGCTGGTGATTTACTGCGCAGATTGTTACAATTCTTTGTCAGAAAAAATTCTAAAGGTGTGTCTATGTTGTGTCAAAATTTCAGAAAGATTCGTTTTAAAACGACTGAGTTATAGCCAGATAGAATCGGGAACACTTATTTGGCCCACCCTGTACTACAGAATTATGTGCACCAAATTTCCGGAATGACCTGTCATTGTAGGAGAATAGGCTTTCCTACATATTTTCCCCCTTTGTTGTTGTTCCGTCCTCTGGTTCTCCCTTCCCTGTAGGTAGTTGTTTCGCTCTCGTCTTGCTTTGGCGCATACCTATATGTAGTGTGCTTTTGAATTTCGCGGGTCTCGGCGCGATTACGCGTGATAAGAACTTTGTTGTTCGCAAGTTCGCCGCTTTCTTCCCCGTCCCGTTGCGCTTCCGGTTCGATTGTGTTGCCGTTAGATAGCTGGTGACTGTAGCTATCCGCCGGTGTACTCCGTTTCGCCCGCCGTTGTCGCGTTCGTGAGTTATGTGCCAGTGAAGGTGATTGCTCTGACACAAATCTAGGCGACTACGGTACTTTATTCTTTGCGCGCGAGCTATCTTGTTGTCGTTTCGGCGCGCCTAGGCAGGGTAGCGTAAAAGTGAATGGGCGCGTTGATTTCGGCAGTTCGCTTCCTCGTTTGCCTAGAAGAGGTTGGGAAGGAGCTCTGGTGTCCGAAATAGCTACACGGCAGACAAGCACAGTGTTTCGGCGATTCCGTAAAGGCCGATCTCTAAGTAGACGCAGAGTATCTACGCGACAGAGAGGCAGAGTGCGGTCGTCGATCGCTGGTGTTGTCGGCAAAGTCGCCAGCCGGGAGGTGGCGCAACTTCCGTCGCGGGAGGCGAAGAATCCTTCTCGCCAAGAAGCTCTGGGAGAGAGTGAGGGAGAAGTGAAGGGCGCCTGTGCTGTGAGAGCCGGCCCAGTGGTCTGGAGAGAGCGCTGGAGTGGCTGTGGAGCACTCGCGCTGTGAGAGAGAGCGTCCGCCTTCCTCTCGGGCAGTAAGGTGCTGGAGGCACGCTGAAGGAGGTCCTGGAGAGGAAGTGCGAGGAGCAGGTCGCCGCTTCTAGAGAGCTGAGTAAGGTGCGGGAGGCGCCTGTACGGAAGCTAGAGAGAAGGGCGACGGCGTGGGCAGCTTTCGCCGGTCTGCTTCGAACCTGCCAGACGGGGAAGGCGAGCTGAAGTCCCACATCATGGGCACTAACAATTGGCGAGGCAAACAACCGAATCTTGAGCAAGGCACACGACTGGTAAGTATCAGCAATCAACCAATTAATCAGTCAATGGGCGAGTCAGTTCTTGAGCCAGTGCAGCGTCTGGGCGTAGACGCCGAAGAGGACGGCGTTGACTGGGAAAGCCCGAATTGTCAGTGGGACGGCGCCTCTGTAGAAGGGTCTCCAGCCTCCCTCCTCCCTCCACATGCGCCTGGCGCACTCCCACCCGCCGCCCATCGCTCCCACAGAGGAATAGATGGGTCTGGCGAAGTTCTGACTTTGGAGACGACTCTTGACCACGTCCAGAGGCAGCACCGTGATCCAACCCAGCACACCTGTAGGGGGCAGTACAAATACCGTAAATCCTCCAATAAGCGCCCCTCCTGACCACCGTTATGAGCAGCGGCAGACGGGAAGGGGTAAAGCGGTGGAGACGCTTCTTGGAGGACCTACTGTAGTCACAGAGATGGTCTACAACCAAACGAAAGTGCGGCCATGGCCTTCATGTAGGCGGACAGAAACCTTTCTGAATTCAACGCGAACGTACGTACACTGGGTGGGTGTGTCAGTTACCGTGCATTCTAACAACAGATTTCGTTAAAATACATATAACCCTACCTGCAACGCCTCCCGCCACAAGAGTGGTCGCGGTCGAAGCGCCCGGCCATCTCTGCAATCTCTTGTTCAGATCCCGCACGAGAAACTCATAAACTGGCAGGTAGAACGAGAAGCCGATCAAATCCCTGGTCAGGGTGACGCTTCCGGCCCTGAAGAGGCCCTGGGACACTCCTGAATTGGTGGATTCGCTGTAGTCGTGGCCAAAGTGCATTGCTGAAGAAAGCAGATGTAGTGGGTCGTTATTCATACCGTACTCCCTGTGTAGAACGGTGGCGCAGTGCAAGGGACCGGCGTAGAGTCGTCGACCACTCTGCAGAGCGGCCTCTCCACTCTTTGATGATTGAGTAGGCTCCCAGAAGTGGCCATAGCTCTCTGAATGGGTGCCGTGATGCCGATTCAACCACTCACATTCTATGGACTACCAGTTTGCGTCTGAAGCTTGATCTTGATGAGGTCCACTGGCATGGTGAACACCCACTGCGTGATCGTGCCAACTTGTTGCGCTACGAAGATCTGAATCAGGGGCGCCAGCTAAAGGATGCAAATGTGCAAACCCAGTCCTTGCGCAAGGCGAGGGATAGTATCCAGCTTTGTCAAAACTGACCGCCCAAAAGCGCTAGGATGCAGTTTATACGTCGACGAAGCAACATTTTGGGTTGACAAGACCCTGCTTTACTATGTACCTGCCGCATCGTTGGCCCAATCTTCGCCCCTCCATGTGAGTTGTTCTTGCCAGCTGCCGGCCGACTACTGACAGAGTCATTGTCTCTCCGAGACATCAGGTCCAACGTTGCCCTGTAGGAGAAGAACATGACGGAGTGGAGAACCCCCGCTGAGACGACGGGGGCCAACAGGCCCTTATAAAAGCCGAACACCTGAACAGCGGACCGACGGTGATCTTTGTGGTTAGCGCACGGCATTTCTGTTTTGTACTTTAATGTGACATGTAGTCCTGCCATTCATCCGCAGTCATCATCGCTTCGCTGTATGTTCCTGGGTACAATTTGTGGCTAACAACTTGTACCGCAAAATTGTTAACAATCTAGAGACAATAACAATTTGTTCCACTGTCCCAAGGAACAAAACAATAAACAATCTATAATGCGACCAGAGCAAGCAATTTGGAAACTGTTATTTTACTTAATTGTTACGAATTTTAGTGTGAGCAACCAGCAATATCGGCAACTATTAATGAGCAAATCTCGTACACTTTTAGGAGTCTTAACTTTCACGTTTCAATTCTTGTGATTTCATGTAGAGTTTATTGTTTAAGCAACCTCTGCCTTATTCATTACTACACCCAATCCCGTCAGCTCAGGGGAATAATCTAGGGTATATCTAAAATGATAACAATAACAAAACCAATTCGTCGGAAACGGACTGAAACAACTACCATCTAACAATTATGCTGAAGAACAAAACACTACCAAAACAATTTGAAAGATCTGGTACAACGCCAAGACCTATTCGTTACAATTAATTACCACAAGACTGCTCACGAACCGATTCTCGCTTGAGGGTGTCAAGCAGGCAGTGGCGCATGTTTCTGTACGTCATGGTCTGCATGCGAACCTTGACCGTGTCCAGGGGATGGCCCACCACCAGGCTGGCCGCCCCTGAAGTGGGATGGGGAGATCCACAAATGCAACCATTCTGAACTGTCACAATGTCCGTGTGAAAGTGCGAAACTAGATTGGCAAGGTAGCTAGACTTTGTCCAAATCATATTCACGGGAAGCATTCAATCCAATGGCAATACAGGTTGTGGCCTGCGGATCCCATCCTACCAACTTGGCGACTCACTGCTTCTTCTGGTGGTTGCTTTGTGTCTGTGTGGCCACTGTAGCTACCTCTACCTGTATGTAGTTATTCGGCATGTCGATCGCTTCGCCTGACACACTTCTACATGCCAGTAGTGTTTGTCACGTGACAACTCAAACGACCCTTTACAGTTCGCTCAGTAGCATTGAGCCGACCGTTGAGAGATGCAATGCTTACCAGACACCCAGCCGGCGACGAAATCGGCGCCAGCGTGGTCCATCATGGCTGACGGATGTTGATGTTTCACAGAAGGAAATACCGATTCTGCTCAGCGGTCAAGACGGCGCCGCACTTTCATTCGTTTGTGCGTTGAAATACTCGGTTGTAACAACCGGCTTCCGTAGTGGATGCGACTGAGTCGGCGAGAAACAACAGTGTTTATTGCAATTTCCATTGCATAGTAGTAGAGCGAGCGGAAGCAGGGGACGGTACTGAACAGTAGAGCGTATGATAACAACAGAACACGTCAAAATGCGGTGGTTCTCATCAGCTAAGACGCCGTATAGCAAACACCGCGCGCGAAGGCAAGCTTGGAAGGCACCACAACGCATACTCGGCGACACGCCAGCCAGAAACACTACGTACCAATTTGATACAACACACAAATCGACAAAAAGCAGCGATCTCATTTGGCAAGCCATCCATCTGTCTGTGTCCGCGATACACAACTAGGCATCTCTTCAAGTGAAATCTCAGGTTGGGAAGCTTCTGTGACCTCGGCGCGACAGAGTACAAGCACGACGACAAATCGAATATACTGCTCGATCGAAGTGCGATCATTATGCATAGAGGCACGCGTCACTATCAATTCCTGTACACTATCAGCTGCCTGCAAGTGTGTTCCATTGTCCAGCTACATTTGTAATCGTAATATCACGCGAGATGCCTTCAAGGAGTACGCAGTAATATGCAATGCAGAAGAAAGCACCCGTCACCAACATTTTAGAGTTCCCAGCGCGCGAGTAACAATACTGGCACGGTACGCGAGTTTGATTGACTCGAGCAGAAACTTTGAAGCGAACGAGAACAGACACGAGTACTGTAGCAGCCGAGAAGACACATTATGCCGACGCAATACTGCCGCATAGAACCAAGGTCTGGACACTTCTCAAGTGAATTGATTGCCATCGAACGGATGAGACCGAGATACTCCTGCGCAAAAAAGATATCTGAACGACTCAAAGCGACAGTCGCACACTGCAAACATGAAACGGGCTCTCAGTTGACGGCGATGGACTCCATCTCCTTGGCGGAGGTGGAGCCAGCCTTTCCCACTGGCACTTCCACTGCGTCTTCAGTGGCGCCGTGGGCGGGGTCCAGAAGGCTGCTGGTCTCCAGCAGCTCTTCCAGCAGCTGCTTCAGCGCCTGCTGGTGCGGTCCCTGGGCGGAGGGCGGCAGTTGCTGCTGCTGCATCAACTGGAGGTGGCGGAGCGCCCGCTCCTGGCAGGCGAGCAGCTTCTTCTGCAGCGCGTCGCACTGGCGGCGCAGCACCGACTGCTCGGCCTCGCAGCGGCGCGACTGGCCGCTCAGCGCCTCCAGCTGGCCGTCCAGTCGGCCCACCTTCGACTCCAGACTCGACACCTTGGACTCCAGGTAGCCGTTGCGACTCTCGGCCAGCGATAGGCGACCCTTCGTCACCTGAAGGGCGGACGAGAAGATGTTCTCCGTGCGTTGTGGGAGTGAAAGTAGCGAAACTGACCACTTTGTATTTGGCAAGAAAAGGAAGACAACTTGTGTGTACCTGTACGTACATACGTATCTTGGTATATCATGGTTGGCGCGGCAGCGCCAAACCATAATATGTTCCATCCAGGCCGCGCGCACCTTTTCCCATCATCACGATATTTATTTCTCAGGCGGTACTAAACGGAATTGGATGAAATTTGGTACACTAAAGGACTTTATTACGAATAGATTAAATTCCAAATTTGGTGAAAATCGGTTAAGTGTAGCAAAAGTTACAGACGCAAAAAGGATCGCGGCGCGTTTCTTGTCCCAACGGCGGGGGGTGAATTCTTCTCCGTCTTCTTCTTCTCCTTCTTCTTCTTCTTCTTCTTCACGTCACGCTCTAGCGTCCATCGACAGGATCTCGTCGAGTCGCCTGCTACTCTTCCCAACCGTGGTGACGCGCTATACAGTACAAGCCCCAGAGTGCCTCCGCTCGTTCAGGAGGCCCTGCATACGTGTCCCAAAATTGTCCTACTCATTCTGTGCGTGCCTCAAAGTGCTCCCGCTCGTTCAGGAGGCCCTGCATACGTGTCCCAAAATTGTCCTACTAATTCTGTGCGTGCCTCAAAGTGCTCCCGCTCGTTCAGGAGGCCCTGTATACGTGCCGCAGAATTGTCCTACTCATTCTGTGCGTGCCTCAAAGTGTCCCAGATCGTTCAGGAGGCCCTGCATACGTGCCCCAAAATTGTCCTGTTCATTCTGTGCGTGCCTCGAAGTGCCCCCGCTCGTTCAGGAGGCCCTGCATACGTGTCCCAAAATTTCCTAGTCATTCTGTGCATGCCTCAAAGTGCCCCCGCTCGTTCAGGAGGCCCTGCATACGTGTCCCAAAATTGTCCTACTCATTCTGTGCGTGCCTCAAAGTGCTCCCGCTCGTTCAGGAGGCCCTGCATACGTGTCCCAAAATTGTCCTACTCATTCTGTGCGTGCCTCAAACTGCTCCCGCTCGTTCAGGAGGCGTCAGCACCATTGAATTAAATATAGAACAGCAGCAGCAGAAGATAAATTTGGCATCGGCAGAACCGCCTCGACGCGTAAAATCCAACGGTGACCACGTCGACCCCCTCCGACCTACCACGCATGCCCTGGGGGCAAAAAAGTCGACCGCGAAGGAGAGTTTCAGTATACTGACAAATTGTTAACAAATTCAAAACACATCAGAACCATATCAAATAAGGGTTCGTTTGAAGCGTCTCGACGAGAAAATTACAATGGCACCAATGCCGCCGCCCCCCAAATTTACCACGAGCGCTATTTTTGCAAAAAGGTGCCTCAAAAATCAACTTTTTATTGGCTCATCCAAACATAGCGTTGTAGGGGTTCGTTTGAACCGTCTCACCGAGAAAATTACAATGGCGCTATCCGCGACCCGCAAAAAGGTACCAGAAGCGCTATTTTTGCAAAAAGGTGCCTCAAAAATCAACTTTTTATTGGCTCATCCAAACATAGCGTTGTAGAGGTTCGTTTGAACCGTCTCACCGAGAAAATTACAATGGCGCTATCCGCGACCCGCAAAAAGGTACCAGAAGCGTTATTTTTGCAAAAAGGTGCCACAAATTTGTAACTTTTGATTGGCTGCTCGGAACATGGCGTTGTTGGGGTTCGTTGAAACCGTCTCGACGAGAGGAATCCAATGGCGCCATCGTCGACGCCGTACCACGCACCATGTGCACGCGGAGTCACGCAAACGTGGTCTAGCCGTAACTCAGTGTTGCCTTATCCAAACCTAGTCGTGTTGGGGATCAAATAAAACTGCTTTGATAAGAAGAATTGATTCATGAGGGTCCTCAGACTCCATCTGCTGTCAACGCACAACCACCCTGTAGAAGAGAATCCAATGGCGCGAGGGGTGAAGTTTTGGAACCTGGCACAAACCAAGGGGTCAGATTTGTGGACCTCATACAAACCAAGGGGTGAGATTTTTGGCCTTCACCTGTGCAAGTAGTCAGATTTTTGACCTGCATACAAGGCAAGGGGAGGATTCTTGACCCTCAACCACAACCTTCGCTCTAATTGTGTCCTGCAATCCCCTTACCCCTGTCCCTCCTGAAGCTCTTGGCAGAGTTTCAGGAGCCGCTGCATACGTACCCCAAAAATGTCTTACTCGTTTTGTGCGTGCCTCAAAGTGTTTTCGCTCGACGCTCGTTCAGGACCCATGCGTGCCCAAGAATTGTCCTACTCGCCTCGTACGTTAGGCTCCGCCAATAAAAAAGTAAGAGTATTTCATGTAAAAGTGCCTGAAGGCAGAAAGATGAATATGTTCCAGGTGTGAAGCATGTAAAAGCAAGAGTATTAAACGATATTCCTCTGGTGTAGCAAATGCGGCGCTTCGCGCCGCCCACCAATTTGTAAGAGAAATATTAGTAGGTACCGGCATTAATTGAGAGAAAGCATTTTCGACTAAAATTATCCACACAAAACTGCGCAAAGGTCACAACGACACGCGGCAACATATTCGGCACATCTTAGCGTGTCGTTGTGACCTTTGCGCAGTTTTGTGTGGATAATTTTAGTCGAAAATGCTTTCTCTCAATTAATGCCGGTACCTACTAATATTTCTCTTACAAATTGGTGGGCGGCGCGAAGCGCCGCATTTGCTACACCAGAGGAATATCGTTTAATACTCTTGCTTTTACATGCTTCACACCTAGAACATATTCATCTTTCTGCCTTTAGGCACTTTTACATGAAATATATTGGTAGAAACAATTTCCAGTGGAACGAGGAGATTACGCAGTTGCCACTACTTATATACATACGGAGGTGCTGTCAAGTGCAATAACAAGCGACAATATCACTGCTTTTTCCCTACAACATCTGTGCGACTGCGAAGTGAACAACTTCTCTTCTTACACGCGAACTAAAGTATAACTGCGAAACCCTTCTGCGCACCTGGCACTCGTAGCACTTGTGAGGGCTGTCGCTGCCCGTGGAGAGGCCAGTGGCGCCTCCGCTGCTGCTGGTCTGCGTGTCGCTGACCGCCGTGGGAGACGCCTGCTGCTGCTGTTGCTGGTCGACCGAGCCTTCAGACGAGAGGCGCATCATGCTGTCCACTGGTTCCTCCTTCTTCAGGAACGCGTCAGGCGATAGCTTGGCCACTTTAGCTGGAGCTGGGCCGTCCATCGACAGCTGTTGCTGTTGCTGCAAAGATGTTGCGAGTGATTGTTTATTATGCCCGGCATTAGAACGACACTAATAGCCTTCTCCGGCCGAGAGGGACACGCTTTCCTCACCTGCGTCTGACTGTGCTGGAAGAACAGCGCCGCCGCATCAGCAAGCGAGCCGGTGGTTGCACCGTTGAGGAGAGAGGCTCCCACCTCCTTGATTGGCTTTCTCAGCGCCTTGGAGAGCTGCTTGCGGTACAACAGACTGTTCAGAGGGGTCTTCGTGGTGGTGGTGGTTGTCGTGGCGCCGAACGAAAGCGGCTGCTGCTGCAGCTCATCCGACTGCGGCGGCGGAGGCTGCTGCGGCAATGGCGACTTGTCCTCCTCCTTGACGCCCAGCTCCTCTCCCTCGGTGGTGTTGATGGAGGTGTCGTCGGTGGTGTCGATCACCATCATGCCCTCCTCGTCCTCGTCTTCCTCCTCGTCCACGGATATCTTGAAGCTGGCGCTCTGCGCCTGCGCGGCGGCGGCGGCGGCGGCGCTCTGCTGGGCGCTGAGGGCGGCGAAAAAGTTCAGGTTGGGGTTGGCCAGCCCCACCATCGACAGAGGGTGCTGCTGGGTGGCGGCGGCGGCGTTCGCCTGAGGGAAGTTGTTCATCAGCCACTGGGTCACGTCCAGGTTGGGCAGCAGGCTGCCCAGCGCCGCCAGGGGACCACTGGGCAGGGCGCCACTAGTGGATGTTGGCGTGCTGGTGGTCACGGGGGAGGCCTGACTGGCGCCCAGTCTCTGGAGGATGTCCGCTGGGCTGGGGGCCCCTCCCCCAGAGGGGAAGATGCCCCCCACAGAGTTGGGAATGGGGGCGCTGACGGAAGAGAGCTTCTTCTCGTCCAGCAGGGGCATGACGTGCCCAACTGGGGACTGAATGGGACTGCCCTCGGTGGAGCTCTTGGCCAGAATGTGGACGTCGCCGGGCTCGCCGCTGCGCATCATCGACTGCATGTGAATGTGCAGGCTGGTCTTGTCGGGAAAGGCCCAGTTGCAGCAGCGGCACATGAACATGCGCGTGATCTGGTGGTTGCGGCACATGTGGCTCCGCAGCGTCTCGTTGCCTGGAAAGAGACGATATCGATTTGCTGAGGGTCGCAATGTTTCAGCACAAAACTTTAAACGGAACCTAAGAAAACGTGTATGGAACACGAACGTGCTAGTAACCTAGATTGGGACACATTTCGACATGAGCGCATTGCCTCGCCCAAATCCCAGCAACGCCTTTCAGCCTCTCCGAATCATAGCCTTCCCAGTCAACCAGCAGTCTCAGTCATCACTCTGTCTACTTCAGGAATCCAAAAGAGTGGTTCCGTCACATCGAAGGAGTGCAGTTTCCAAGCTTTGCTGGCAAGTGCAAATAGAAGTCTTCCAAAGTAGTTACAAACATGGAGGGCCATGGGACCATGGGCAGACGACTATCAAAAGCGCTGAGTTTGCGCCCCGATCACGACTTCAAAGTGGTCTTGGTGGGAGAGTGCGCAGTGGGCAAGACGGCCCTCTTCAAGGAGTTCAGCAAGCACCACTTCAGCACCATTGGGACGGACATTCGACTCAAGGCGGTCAACGTCGACGGTCGCGTGGTCATGTTGCAACTGTGGGACACCGCGGGGCAAGGTGGAACAAAATCGTAATGGTACATAAGGACGTCACACGACTGCGCCTCCGTCTGTTTCAGAGAAGTACAGAACCGTGGTGTCCCTGTACTATCGATCGGCGGACGCTGTCATGCTCGTCTACGACCTGACCGACAAGCGGTCCTTCGACGCCCTTCCGTTCTGGCTGGCTGAGTCCAGGCGGCACTGCGATAGGCCCGACGTCCAGTACGTCCTGGTCGGCAACAAACTCGACGAGGTTTCAGGCAATCTTGTTCAAACTTTGGTAATGAACAGAGGGGTTTGTTATCTTCTACCTTCCCTCATCCCTCCAGATCCAAATCAAAGACCGGGGCGACCCCAGACGAAGAGCCGTCTCAAAGGAAGACGTGGAGAAGTTTAGCCAACAGGCAGAGATCCCGGCCATTGAAGTCTCGGCCAAGACAGAGGAAAACGTGGAGAAGGCCTATGTGGACATGGTCAGACGGCTACTCAATCGGCCCGGCTACTCCTGGTTCCCAAAACGAGGCTCCGTCACCCTTGGACAAGCGGGAGGGAAGGCTGAGGAGAAGAAATGCGTCGGCTGCGGGTCGACACGATCTTCAGAATGACGAAGTACGAGGTGTCAAAGGCGGAGTAACACCAAGCCTTTCACGTTATAATACCACAGGCGTGAAACGTTCGAGCGAAACGAAGGCCTTCCTCTTCTAAAGTGCGTGCGTGCGTGTGTGTGTTTGTGCCACGCTACGCTACAAGCCAGCTAGCTCGCTGTCTCTGGTTGCTTCTCTCTCCCAGCAGCCCAGACAGCGGTATGTACATAGGTAGGAAAGGACATTTCGCGTCCAACTGATGTGCTGCCCAGGTCCATCCCTGAGTCAGCTAACACTACCTACTGTAGAAGTTTCCATCATGCGTCCGATGGTGCGCAGCAGCTCTCGTCGCAAGCTCGACCCCGAAACAGCCGCGCTTCCATTTGCGCTGCCGAATTCGCAGCCAGCTAGCGTGCAATTCCAACCTGGCTGGTACAATACGTGGCCCCATCAATCTCTAGAAGAGAGGCTAAATCGCGCCGCTCCCGATGCGTGCATGAGTCATGCGCATTCGGTGCTGCTACGTCAACTTGCTCAATCCCCCGTCCATTCTGGCTGTCCCCTGTGGCGTTCACGCTCCGCCGACTTCGAAGAGAGGGCGCCGCTTTTTCCGGCTTCAACTCGGCCCCAAGGGCCTGTCATCAGAAGGGGGAGGGGTGGGGGGGTGACAACAAGTGGAGGGGGAGGGGGGGGGGCCTGCCTTTGTCTCCTCTCCTCTTCTTCCTTTTGCATTCAAGCGAGCAGCAATAGCAGGAGAGGACGATGTGACCTTCCATTCGGCTGCTCTCCTCTCTCAAACTAGCTTGCCCTCTCCTCAACACGGAAGGGGGTCGTTGGGCGGTGGGTGGGGGCTATTATTATTCATGAATGGGTAGCTGCCGTCGCCGCTTTTCCCACGGCCGAGGACGACGACGACGACGACGACGAATCAGATAAGCTATTAAGTTGCGCGACCGAGGAGCGAGGGCGGACGCTCACCCTAGTAGAGCGCTACCGTCAAAGCCCCTCTCCTTGCCTCCATTATTGATGGGTCGCTCGCTCGGCAAGCCCCAGAAGAAAGAAGGGGGAGAGGGAGGTGCCATCGCGCATGCATCAGGTGGTTGCCGCGCCACCGATTTGCGACCTTGAGAAGAGGGGGGGGGGGGGGACACAAAGGAAGCTCCCGCCGTCGCCGTCCCCCAACTTGCCATTTGCATAAGTCGGGGCGAGCTCTTCTCGCGCGGCCCTCTGCTTGACAAGCAGAGGAGGCCGCCGCCTATGTTCGTGTCGCAGCGCCATCTTGGACGAGCGATCTTTTCCTCGTGTTTGAACAGATGCTGGCGTATCCAAGCTCCTCAGCCACGGCGCCACAAGCGAAGCAGCATGGATGAAGAGAAGCTACTCTCGAGTTCGGGAATGCACGCGAGCAAAGCTTGACCCCATCTCTGCAAGATACCCTACTCTGTATGTAAGATGGCGCCAACACCCCCATTGTAAACGTCGCCTCCAGCAACGATGCCACGTGGGGTGGACGACAGTTGGCCTGATTGTCTCTCTCAGATAGCGTCCAAGAGCAGTTTCGGACGCCCCACAGCGTCTGCTTCTACGCCCTCGAAGTGGAGTGCTTTGTGCCGGCAGAGTAGAATACGAGGCTCCTTCTCAAGCAGCCGGCGATGACTAATCGTCGTCTTGCTCATACTTTGGAAGCGCGGCGCCGTCGTGCCCCGCGGCTAAATGACTAGCACAAAGGAGAGAAGACGAGTGGGGGAGAGAGGCGCGCGCGCAAGCAGCTGGCGTCGTCGCCGCCTCGTCTTCTCGAGACTCCTCGCCCACTGACAAACAGCCTTCCTGCATAATGGAAGAGCAGAAGATGGAGAGAGGGAGGAGACACACGCGCAACAGCCATGTGGGCAACTTCCAGTTTGCGCCATCTCGCTCCCCCACCGAAGCGGGAGCAAAAACAACCTCGCGCGCTCGCGAACAAACAGCAGACAACGACAAGCGCCTGTTGTCTCACTCACTCGAGATCTCCTGGTTGCAGATGGTGCAGGTGTAGCTCTTGAAGTGGGCCTGCATCCGGTGGCGGGACAGACTGCTGCTGTGACAGAAGACCTTGCCGCACACCGAGCAGGGGAACTGGCCTGGAACAAGCGTTCTGGTGCTTTGGACGTTTAGTAAAAGCACAAGAGTAATAGCAGTCGAAAGCACCTTTCAAGTCGGGGCGTTTCAACTCCGTTCTGTAAGGCATCTTGTCGGCGTTCGCTTCAGTGAGGCTCCAGCTCGTCTTCAAATGTGGGGTCCCGTTGAGACAAGTCAATGAAGCCAGTATTGGTCAAGCACCTGAATAGGTGAGGTTACGGTACCTTCAAGACTTCACACAGCCTTGGTCTCGCGTCCTATTACACTGTATGTACGTACGAAGTCACTGCCCGGGCATACGGCTATTGGAACATCATATTGGTGAGTGTCAAAAGCAGTGTCAGTAAGGATGTCACTCGCCATACATTTGGCGTCTACCTTAGCTAAGCAAACTTAGCTAGCCGGACAGGTCGCGATATGGAGACCGCGAATGGAGGGATTGGCGAGAACAGTTTCCATTTACGGTACCTATCGCGGCGCACCGAGCTGGCGCTAGTGTCAACAGGCCGCCAATGCAAACAGGGCCACTGCTACTGAATTCGGCTAATGCCCCCTCTCGGGAACTAGCTCGACGACAGAGAGCAGTAATAAGCTGCCATTTCTGGCACTTTTCACACTGTGTCAGCTCTCTCCCCGCCCACTCGCTCTCGGCAGAGGAGAAGCTCAACTCGGTGCGCTACAATCCAGCGCGCTCCAGCAAGCGCGGCCGTCCGCGACGACAAATTGCCGGTTGGCGGGTGGTGTGATGGCGCGAGAGGAGAGCGATTTGTCAGCCGTTCCTGGTGCTCCGCTCGCCGCCGCCGCTAGATAAGCTGCCTGCAGCAGCGGCACAATAGCCTCGATGCGCCGCGATGGTCGATCGTTCGTCGCTAAAGGGAGAGGGAGGGGACAGCCGCACGCGGACGACGGGACAGACACAAAAGCGACCCAGATAGGGGGGCTACAGCAGGCGCGAAACCGGAGACCTGATCCATGACCGGCGCGAAGCAGCAGCATCGAATCAACTAAATATTGCCGCGTCAACTGGCGGTGGAATTGCGACGGCCACTGACCGCTCCGCAGGCCGCCTAGAACCGAACAAAGAAGCCGCGCGCGGACGGAGCAGCACTCCCAAATCCAAATGACAGGCTCCGCCGCTGGGAGAAGCCTTGCTCTGCGACGCCGACGACGACGACGACAACAACTCCTCGGGGAAAGAACTACTGAGCGCAACCACGGCGTCCGCCGCCGCTGCTGCTGGGAAGCGGAGAAGAAAGAGCGAGCGAGCGCTGGAATGGGAATGAGACAGTGACAGCAAGAAAGAGCTCTCGGTCACCAGCCGGCGCGCGGCATATGCATCCCCCCAACTACCCGCCCGCTGCGAGGGGAGGGAGGGAGGGAGGGAGGGAGGTGGGCGGAGGGAGGTAGCGAGCGAGACAGCGACTTGATGCAGCCTCCCCCACTCCCAATCGCGACTCGACGTCGCCGTCGTCTCGTAAAGCGGCGCCGCCAACGGGCGGACGACGGATGGCCGAGCGAGAGAGCGAGGCGGTCGCATGCTGCTACTGCTCTACGGGAGGTTGACACGCGGAGGCGCGCGCGCGCGAGGCCGGCCCGAAGGAAGGAGAACGGAGGGGGAGGGAGGGGTGGAGGCGCGCCGATTGAGTGAGCGCGCGGAAACTTGGTAGCTTGGGGCGAGACGCCTCGACGACGCGCCACCTGCTATGCTGCCTCCGACTTGCAGACATCTCCATTCCTCCCTTCCTCCCCCTCTTCGCCCGCCGCTCTCGCTCGCATGCCGGCGCTCCTCGGCTCTCCCCTCGTACAATGCCGACGGATAGAGGAGCAACAGCAGCGGCCTGCTACCTCGCCGGCTACCGACCGACCACTTAGTTACTTTACAGCTAGCGAGCGCCGCCGTCGCCGTCGTCCTTGCGCGCGCCGGCGCTGCTGCTTCGGTCGTACCAGAGCGCGTCAAGGTACCGCAGCCGGTCGCCGCGCGGCGACTCCGCGGCAGCCTTGGCTCGCGACGGCGACAGCATGCATGCGCACAGGATGCCGCCACCGCTACCGCGCTGAGTAGGCAGGCAGGTGTGGAGCGCTGCTAGACGCTACCTACTGTTGTTGCTGCTACCTCCTTCGTGACTGCTGACAAGTGCGCGGGACTGGAACCGCCGCTGAAGACGCCAGCCGTGATCGCGGAAGAATGAATGCAGCAATAGGCAGAACCAGCCGACCTGAGTCGCGTCCTACCAACCACGCTCGACCGACTCTGACAGCGATGCAGCAGTACCGTTGTGCGGACAAGGCTAGGGTACAGAGTGCTCGAGTACAAAGAAGCATTACAATAAGAACATTGGGAGCGAGCTACATGCTAGAGGCCACTTATTCTTGGTGCACTAAAGTGGGTATTGACAAAATGTTGCAGACTGGATTTATAGAACCATCAGTTACACTGTACTTCAGTCCCGGAATGCGCAATGCCAGAAACTATCCATCGGACAGCTCGGCAGCGATTCGGACTTTATCGATTGAGCCACAAAAGGACTTGGAGAAACGCTGGTTTCTGTGCACGCAAGCGAAACGGCCACCACCATTCCAGCCGTTGGCTGTAGGTGGTTGAAATGAGTAACCCAGTTTCGTGGAAACTTGAGCGCCTCACGCGCGGGCGTGAAACAGCCAGAGAGATTGAGAGAGAGGAGGGATTATGTCGGCGTAGTAATGGGAGATTGACACGGAAAGGTGGAGGGTAGGAGCGAGCGACCGAGCCGGCTGAAAAGCGGCCAAATCCGCACCTTTCGCGCGCCGGCGCGCACGCATGAGCCAAGTTCCTACTGCGCTCGCTGTGCTCGCTCGGACAATGGCCAGTGGCCGGACTGGCTGAACTGGTGCCGAACGAGCGAGGAAGGAGGCTAAGAAAACTCCGTGGACAATA
>JASAMZ010013860.1:0-19077 GCA_030248115.1 Linhomoeus sp. GSCO2_2 | reverse complement strand
AGCCCTGTCCAGACTGTTCGCCTTTAACGAATTTACCCTATGATGAAGCATAGGAGATCCGTCGTTAAAGTGTAGAAGCCTGGACTTGCGGTTTAGCAACGGTGCGATGTGGTCCAGTGGCCCAATACAGTCTCATGTGTGTGCAACGGATCTGTCCGAAAAACTGTCTTTTCCCAAAGACACTTTTTCAGACACTTCTTAAGACACTTTTGCCAGGATGGATCACATTCTGTTCAACTGAGTCTGGTGTCTGAAAAAGTGTCTGAAAAGGTGTCTGAGAAAAGACACTTAGAGATTGGTCAGCTTGCTGGTGAATGAAACATACATTGCGCGGGTTGTGTTCAGAGACACTCTTAGCCATTTCTCACCCTGCTCCCTATGCAGTTCCGTTGCTCCTTGCCCAGTCCCCTCATCCCAACATCTGAGAGACTCCTACCCAGTTCCCTCCCTGCTTCTGTTCAACTGGGTCTGGTGTCTGGAAAAGTGTCTGAAAAAATGTCTGAGAAAAAAGACACTTCAGAGACATTCTTAGCCAGTTCATCACTCTGCTCCCTACCCAGTCCCCTCATCCCAAGGTCTGAGAGACTCCTACCCAGTTCTCACCCTACTTCTGTTCAACTGGGTCTGGTGTCTGGAAAAGTGTCTGAAAAAGCGTCTAAGAAAAAAGACACTTCAGAGAGATTCTTAGCCAGTTCTCACTCTGCTCCCTACCCAGTCCCCTCATCCCAAGATCTGAGAGGCTCCTACCCAGTTCCCTCCCTGCTCCATGCGCAGTCCTGCCAGATCCAAGATCCATAGTGAAATCGCTGTCTTAAAAACTGTCTCAAAAAGTGTCTTGCCCAAAAGACAGCAGGCCCATGACCCCTACCCAGTTCCCATCCCACTTTTTTTTGTCCCCCCCCCTTCCCAGTCTTCCTTCTGCTCTGCTCCCCCATTGTCTCCTTGGTGCCCTTTCCCTTTTTTGGGTCTGGTGTGAAAGTAAAAAAAGTTAGAGATTCTTAGCCAGTTCTCACTCTGCTCCCTACCCAGTCCCCTCATCCCAAGATCTGAGAGGCTCCTACCCAGTTCCCTCCCTGCTCCATGCGCAGTCCTGCCAGATCCAAGATCCATAGTGAAATCGCTGTCTTAAAAACTGTCTCAAAAAGTGTCTTGCCCAAAAGACAGCAGGCCCATGACCCCTACCCAGTTCCCATCCTACTCCCTGCCCAGTCCCCTTCATCCCAAGATCTGAGAGACTCCTACCCCGTTCCTTCCCTGCTCCATGCCCAGTCCCCCATAGTGAAATTGCTGTCTCAAAAAGTGTCTTGCCCAAAAGACAGTAGCCCCATGACCCCTACCCAGTTTCCATCCTGCTCCCTGCCCAGTCCCTTCATCCGAAGATCTGAGAGACTCCTACCCCATTCCTTCCCTGCTCCATGCCCAGTCCCCTGTCCCAAGATCCATAGTGAAATTGCTGTCGCAAAAAGTGTCTTGCCCAAAAGACATTAGCCCCATGACCCCTACCCAGTTCCCATCCTGCTCCCTGCCCAGTCCTTTCATCCCAAGATCTGAGAGACTCCTACCCCGTTCCTTCCCTGCTCCATGCCCTGTCCCCTGTCCCAAGATCCATAGTGAAATTGCTGTCTCAAAAAGTGTCTTGTCCAAAAGACAGTAGCCTCATGACCCCTACCCAGTTCCCATCCTGCTCCCTGCCCAGTCCCTTCATCCCAAGATCTGACAGACTCCTACCCCGTTCCTTCCCTGCTCCATGCCCGGTCCCCTGTCCCAAGATCCATAGTGAAATTGCTGTCTCAAAAAGTGTCTTGCCCAAAAGACAGTAGCCTCATGACCCCTACCCAGTTCCCATCCTGCTCCCGGGGGGGGGGGGGGGGGGGCGGGCCCCCCTGCTTCTCCCCCGTCTTTTTTTTTGTTTTTGTTTTTTTTTGCTCCTTTTCGCTTTCTTCTTTTGTTTTCCTCCTTCGCCCCCCCCCCTTTCCCCCCCCCTCCCCCTCCGGTGGCCTGCCCCCTGCCCAGTCCCTTCATCCCAAGATCTGAGGGGCCCCCCCCCCCCTATCCCAAGATCTGAGAGACTCCTACCCCGTTCCTTCCCTGCTCCATGCCCGGTCCCCTGTCCCAAGATCCATGTGAAATTGCTGTCTCAAAAAGTGTCTTGCCCAAAAGACAGTAGCCTCATGACCCCTACCCAGTTCCCATCCTGCTCCTTGCCCAGTCCCTTCATCCCAAGATCTGAGAGACTCCTACCCCATTCCTTCCCTGTTCCATGCCCCATCCCCTGTTCCAAGATCCATAGTGAAACCAGTTCCTGCCCCCCTCCCAAGATCCAATACCAAGTTCCATAGTGGCTGTATTGCTGTCAGCAAAGACACAACTTGCTCAAAGGTTGTGTATGAAACATGCATTATGCCAATTGTGTTGCTAAGAGATTTCCATGAGTGTTGCTTAGAGTGATCGGTCATCTGATCCGTTGCTAAAACTGTTAGTGTAACAGGCTGGACAGAGCCGAGCTTTTGAAACGGATTAGTTCGATGTTGTTCAAACGTACTTCCAATGGAACACAACGTTGGGTCGGTGGCGGTTGTAACTCGTGGATTCTCTCGTCCGTTAGTGGAGTTCTGATCTATCAGCTGATAATCATTGGTTTGGGAAGTGGATTCGGTAGGACGACTGCAGCGCCTTCGCCGGCCAAGTGCTCCTATGCGGCACCGAAGCCGGATGAGGTGTGCTGACTGCTGAGATGGGTCCGCGCGTTCACACGGGCTACGTAATCCGGTGGTAGTTCGCTGAACTTCTAGCCGATGGAGCTTCTTTCATTGACTTAGACTAAAAGCAGCATTATCTTGTCAGGTTGTTGTGGGCGTTCATTTGAATGGGCGCCATCGGCTGCGCCACCGTCGGCGACGGCAGCTCCGCGTTCTGCAGAAAGAGCCTTCGTATCTTCCTCTAACGATGGAGCTCTACTACGACGACAGCCTGAAGAGGTTGTCTTGTCTGCGTGGGATCACTTGCCCTACGTCTAACTTGATCTATTGGGGGGAGGGGGGGGGGCTGAGGCTTCGTACGATGATGATTCGGCTTGTGGATTCGCTCCCCCTTCTTATTTCAGACTATCGCCGTCTGAGGAGGCGTACGTGAACTCTAGCCTTCTTCCCGAGGCTGTTCAGTTTTGGAGTCACAACTTGATGGTTCGACAGTCGAGCAAAGGGGCGCGAAGCCGTATTGTCTTGGACAGGCAGGATTTCTTCGCCTCATCCATATCGGATCCATTTCTTCAGAAGATGCAGAACGTGTATCCTTTGCAGGCAGTGCGCCACGAAACGCGAGTACGTTCGCAGTCACGACGGGCTGCGGCGCTGCGCCAAGGGTTGTCGAAACGAGACGAAGTGCGGCGAGGTGGTCGTTCCCGACGCTCACTTGAAAGTTGGCCCATCCCTTGCATTGTGCTGTTTGGATTTCGGATCCACGCTTGCATATCTGTGCTATTATTCAGTCGTGCTACTTCTGCCAATCGGCCGACTCTCGCTCATGTTTCAAGACCCATATGCCCGGCAGAGGAGCGTCGGGGTAAGATTTTATCCTCTACGTTTCTGTAGTTGAAACCGCCCGCTGCCTCAAGGGGGATACGGTCGCCTACGCGGCGCACTGCCAACAGGAGAGCGAACTCGACAGGTCAGCAGGCCGATGAAGCGTTTGGCCGTTACTACAGCAGTGTCGATTGCGAGCTCTTTGATAGGGCATGCCACTCGCACACCGAACGGAAGCGCCGTGTCGTTCAGGCCGATCGCCGGCCACGTCAACATTTGTCCGGGGGCGCTGTCGACCGCCTCGCGCGAGCGCGAAGTCCTCTTGTCGACGATCAAACACGAGATCCTCCACGCGCTCGGCTTCTCCATCGCCCTCTACGCCTTCTTTCGACGGCCCGACGGCTCCCCTCGGACTCCAAGGTGAGTACAGGTCACCTCTTTGTCACGTCGGCACTCTCACCTGTGTTGTCTCACTGCCAGGAACCATCTCGGCCTCCCGCCTTCAGACGGGAAGGCGTATGTTGCCGGCGAGTCCACTGTCCGTCACGAAACCTACCGCGACTGGTGGGTGGCCGGAAGCGAGCGCCCCGTGAGTCCTCCCTTGCTGTCGCACTAGGAGGCACGCATTCAGTTCGATGCACGCACATATTATGCGCGTTCAGATGGAGAGGCGCGTGAAGCTGCTGTCGACGCCGGCGGTGGTCCGAGAGGCGCGGCGGCAGTTCGGCTGCGCCCGGCTCGAGGGCGCCGAACTGGAAGACCAGGGAGGGGACGGCACCGCCTGGACCCACTGGGAGAAGATCAAATTTTATAATTAACGAAGTTAGGGATTTTTCAAGAGTATTGTTAAACTTCCCAAATTTCGACAATTTCAGGCCCTAAGCCCAAAAGAATAGGGCGTCGTCCCATTTATACCCTTTTCAATAGGGCGTCGTCCCATTTATACCCTCTTCAATAGGGCGTCGTCTCATTTAGACGCTTTTATTGCACTGTGTGCCTGCGGCGAATTTCTCTGATCCATTTATGGATCAGTCACCACAATTATAAGCGCAAAGTGTGCCTGCGGCGAATCTTCTGATCCATATGTGGATCAGGTACCACGAACAAATCCAAGACCAATTGCGGCGATACCCCACCAGATTGTCGACTAAATGTCTAGCGGCACTTCACTATCCAGTGCACATTATCGCGCACACGCTCTCAAGTTTACACTGATGCCAACGTGGTGCCAGAGTTTTTACACAAAGCTTGTTGAATCTTCGGGTCAAATTTTCGAAATTGAGTTTTCACGTGTTTCGGGGGTCTTCGACGACGCTGAACACGAATCCGGTGTTTGTTTCGCGATTTTGGACGCCTTTACCCTGCTTCCGGCACCCGGCCGGCCAAAAATTGGGTCCCGGGGTCGAAATTTCAAAATTTTGTTGACAGTTGTGTGACTCGTGTCTGGGCTTTCTGACGCCGCAGAACGCGAATCCGTCGTCTGTTTGGCGATTTGCGGTGCATTTAGCCTGATTTTGGCCGAATACTCACGCTCTGTAAAATTTCGCGAAATTCCGAAAATACCGTCCGCCATTGATTTTGCTGCGCCTACAGTACGCCGTCCATATAAGACGCGCTGAGAAAGGCGTCTACGCACGCGCAATCGAACCGCGTTATAGGAGCATCGTACTGTAGCACCGACGCCGTCCACCCCAGCGGGGGAGCCCCCGCTGTGTAGCGTAGATAAGGCGTGCCTTTTCAACTGGAGCGCCGCTGGCATTCTACATTGTGAGTGGCTATAGACAGTCAGCGGTCAGTACAGCCTGCGCTCATAGTCGTCAGTACAGCCTGCTCTAACGCGTCACTTGCGCCACATCGACCTCTAAGTGTATGGCTCTGCTTAGGCCAACCCCGGGCTATAGACCCTAGTTCTACGCTGAAACAATTGGGAATAAACAAATTTAACGGGAATGCAACACTTGTTGGAGTTTCTGTACCCCCGTCTGCTATAACAATCACGCGGAGTGCCTATCTGACACTCAAGGAGTGTCACGTATCACTTGTGTGAATCACAGGTCGTCTTTTCAACTCTGAAGTGTTTTATGCGGCACTGCAGCACACAGAGAACGGCACTGCAGTAGAAGTGTGAGGCCATCAAGCCAGACTCAGGAGCCACCCAGAAGCGAGACTCACAACTCACAGCAATCTCTAACTGATCTCAGGGATACTGTACATACATGCACCTCTCTTCTGTTATGTGCAGCAACACAAATGTCTTCTCTAGTCCCCATAGGGCGGCGGCTTGCCCACTTGCGAGTCGCCGGGATACGCGGGCGGGGGTTTGTTGCTGTCGCTTCCGTTGCTACCGGTCGTCTGGGCCGATTGGGTGGTTCTTCTACCGGTTATGGTAGCCACTGCGACGGCGGAACTCCCGGCGTGCGGAGTGGCGAACTGGGCGGAGGAGTAGCGGGGAAGGGAGGCGCCCCCATTGGCGAAGAGGAAGCCTGAAGTGGGAATTTGATGAAAATTGTCATTTTGGATCAACTTGAAAAATCTGGAACGCTGATTGGTGCGAGTTTGCGAGTAATGAATCGTTACTCTTGTCGTTCTTTCTGTAAATCCGCCAATGCTGTAATCTGTGACTTGTCGAACTGTCAGTCATTACACGGGTAACATCTCACCTGGAGGCGGCGGGGGCGGAGCGGAGGGGTAGCCGTACTGTGGGGCACCACCGTTATTGTTCTGCCCATTAACCCCGTTGCCATTGTTCCCGTGCCCGTTACCCCATTGGCCCGTAGCTACGCACTGAGCGCAGGGTGCGTGCGAATTAATCGAAGCGTTCCCGTTTTGTCCGTTGAACACGACTTTGCAGGCCCAATTGGTCAAATAGGTGCCAAGAAATATAATGAGACCAAATAAGATACCCGGCACGACGATGAGCACACTAAAAGAAGTCATTAATCAAAATAAAACGAGTAAATTAAATCAAATGTATTAATTTAGTAAATTAATTAAATCAAATTAAAGTATATTAAATCAAATCAAATAGAAGTAAATCAAATTTAATCATATGAAATCAAATCAAATTAAATTAGATTAAATTAGGGTAAATTAAATTAAATTAAACTAAAATGAATTTAAATCAAGTAACGATAAAATTATATAATTTAGATTAAATTAGATCAATTAAATTAAATTAAATTAAATTAAATCAAATTAAATTAAACTAAATCAAATTAAATCAATTAAATCAAATCAAATTAAATTAGATTAAATTAGATTAAATTAAATTGAATTAAATTAAAGTAGATTAAATTACAATTAAAATAAAGTTTATTACAGCCAATAAAATAAAGAAAAATAAAGTTAAATCAAATAAGAAAAAATTAAATTAAATTAACTTACGTTTAATAAAATTACACATTAAAGTAAATATTAAATTAAATTAATTTAAATTAAATTAAATTAAATTAAATTAAATTAAATTAAATTAAATTAAATTAAATTAAATTAGATATCTTACTTGGGGCAGAATCCCATAAAGATAAATTCCATTTAAACGATAATTTTATAGCATGGAAATTTAGTGAAAGTAACTCACGCGAAAGCTGGATCCGTTCTGTGACGCAGCATGGCGGAAGGAACGACGAAGAAGCAGAAAATCCCAAACAGTAATAGCATTAAGCCGAAACACAAAACCAAATATCTAAAATAGAAGAAGAATGTTGGATAGAATTGAGAGGGATACTGTAAAGAAAGTGAAATGAAATATAATACAAAGTGAATTAATGTGACAAGCATAATAAATGAAAACAAAATAATTAACAATTAAATTAAAACTAACGAACCAATCAACGCAATACCGTAATTCCACTTCACCTGTAAGGGAATAACTTCTTCGTCATAAGCGACTGTTGCCCATAGCTTCCATCTGGGGAGTGGCAGTGGGCGCAGCAGTGGTGCTGCGGGTGGTGGTGCCAGCCCGTCGTCACGTTGTGCGTCACGAAATTATTGGAGGTTACGGTAGGCGAAGTGGCCGTCGGGCCCACCCGATTGCTGGAACAAAGGCTTTGTTGGAGTACGGTAGGTAGGTTGGTGTTAGGTACAAGTGGGTTGAGCATGACTATGTCGGAGCTTGGAACTCACTTATATACCTACTGTCAGGCAGAGTTTGAACGTTGTTTTCTGTAGATTAAGGTGAGAAGTACATAGGGTAGTGTTGAAGCAAGGGATGTGAAGTTGACCAAGTGATCTCTGCTCGCCGCTTGACAAGCGATACTAGTGGCATTGAAACACGTTGCGGTGTGTATGATGATCTGGTGAATGATGTACCTACAACTTGGAATTAGTGCACGCACAGCAGCCACCGAATCCAAACCTGCACGCCGTTGCAGCCTGATAGATCGGCTTGAAGACCCACTCCTTGATGGAGTTCGTCATACTGTGTGGTTGTTGTTGTTGCAAATCTATCTCCCAGGATTCGAACTTCGGCACATTGTTTCCTCCGTCGCACCTTCCAAGCCTTATGCGGGGCTTCCGCCCGACTTCTAGTAACACAAGAGAATCACTGTGCGTCGTCGTTGTGAGCGCGAAAACCGCCCAGCTCGTTCGACAGAAGCAATCACGAGAGAAGGCCCGCCCGTCGCCAAGGCTACCCGTAGCAACCCGGGTGTGACTAGTTAGTATTCTTCGCTACGCTAAGGGTGCGAGAGGTTTATTGCACTGAGAATAAGAACTGTTCTTAAGATGAGAGGGGGGGGGGGGCTTATTTTGCGCTTTCCGTGATAGGAACGGAACGGAAGAAAGAGACACAAAAGAAGTGGCATTCGAATTATGTATGTAGGAGGCAGGCGACAGCGGCCAACGGTGTCAGGCTCACATGACGGGTTGTGAGGTGGAAACAACAATAACAAGAAGCAGCTGCGACGACGACGACGACGACGACGGCGGCGGCGGCGGCGGCGGCGACGACAACGACGACGACGACGACGATGCCGACGACGACGACGGCGGCGGCGGCGACGACGACGACGACGACGACGACGACGACGGAGGCGTATTCGAGAGTTTGGAATCACATTTCGCAGCTCGTCTCCTGGGCTACAATCGCCGCTTTAGACCACAGCGCGCCGCTTATCTTGTTTCGAAGCGGCAGGAGCGTCACGCACGCTAGCGAAGTTTCCACTAAAGGCAAACAGTTTCCTGACAAACAAACTGGCCTGCAAAGCGTACACATAGGTACACACAGGTAGCCTTCTCCTTTTGGCACGCCGTGTCAGTTCCCGTGAAACTTCTACCGACCAACAAAGCATGGCTGAAGGAGCAAGCTTGCTCCATCAATCCGCGTCATCGCCTGTTAATCTGTCTGAAACTTACAAGCCAGCTGAGATGGCCTCCCAAAGAGGTGCTGTAGCGTGACGCTTTGAATGGGCATTGAAATGCAACTTCATACAGGGCGACAAATCGTCCACAAAGCGCCGCTCAAAGCGCGCGAGGAACCGCGTAACGTCAAGCGTCTACAGAGACAGACGTACAACTTTCTGGAGAGGCCGGCCGGATTGGCAGGCGTGACCTACCATACATTTGTGTGAGTTGCGCCCTCTCACCAGAAAATGCGCTTACCGTAAATCCTCCAATAAGCGCCCCGGGCGCTTACTTATTCAACCTACCTCTAGGAGGGGCGCTTATTGGAGGGGGCGCTTATTCGAGGGGGGGGGGGCGCTTATTAACTCGCCCCCCCTCAGGAGTGCCAGAATTTCACCGAAATTCCCCGTTGTTAACACATTTTTTGCACATCTGCATAGATTTTAGGCTGAAGCTGTATGCTTTTGATCAGAATACCTGCAATTAGTAGTAGTGCTGTCATATGTAGCCAAACCTTGTGTTAGGAATATTCACAGAGCACACATGGTAGTGCGAGTACTGACTAGCACTGCTAGTAATGCTGGTACTAACCAAAGGTGGGCGCTTATTGGAGGGGGGGGCTTATTCATTCAACCTCCCTCCAGGAGGGGCGCTTATTGGAGGGGGGCGCTTATTCGAGGGGGGGGGGGGGGCGCTTATTGGAGGATTTACGGTAGGTACGGCTTTCTTCACAAAACCACATTCGTCACAGTTGGTTGATTGTTTGGGCTGGCTAAGTGTGGCATGTGGGCGCAAGCATTCTCCATTCATCGCAATTTAAAAATTGCTTCGGAACGAGCTTTAGTCTAATGGACACTGTCCAATCTTCAATTGACGCACAGCGTCCCCACAAGTGCCAGTGCTCCTTCTATAATGACGAAATGGTTAATTGTAGTTCCCAAACCATTTAGATTCTTTCTCGTCGTCTTCTGCTTCTTTCTCAGTGTGTGGGCCAGTGTGGAATCAATGGCCGTCCAAGCTGCAACGTCGCTGTTCTACTTTGTACGACTTAACTATACTGTCTTACCGTGAGCACAAAATTGGGAATTGTGTCAATTTAGGAATCAGCATTGGTCGTCTTCTTCGCTGTGGAGTACGGTATTCGAGTCTGGTCCGCTGGGTGCCACTCCAAATACCTCGGGTGGAAGGGTAGATTGCGGTTCGCCTGCGGGCCGGTTGTGCTGATTGGTCGGTTTGTTCTGCCGATTGTAGAGTAATGTTTGCAAACTGTCGAGAAAAGCGTAGAACTTCCTTACAGATCTTGTCGTGATGGTTTCCACTGCCGTTGTCATTATAGTGGGCTCCAATGGACAATTGCTTTTCGCTTCAACTATTAGGTACAGTGTGTATCGACGATAGTACCCTTTCCAAAATAGTGCCTTCAATCCGTTTCATAGAGGTCTGCGCTTCCTGCAAATCGCCCGCCTGACTCATGTGGACAGGCAGGCTTCCACGTGGAGGCTCATTGGCTCGGTTATCTACACGCACAGAAAGGTAGCAATCTTGAACCAGTGACACGCCCACCCATGCATTTTGCGCAGTACGAATCGCGTGCTACTGCGTTTCACACCTCAATCAATTGTTGGACCGATTCCACACGTCCTGCGCACATTCAGGAGTTGTTGACGGCAGTGTATTTGGGTTTCCTTGTGCTGATCTTCTGCTGCTACTTCGTCTACGTGGCCGAAAAGGACCTGCCGAGGGCCGACGGGTCCATTCCATTCGCCAGCTACGCCGACTCCCTCTGGTGGGGAGTGGTAAGTGCGCGTGCAGATTGCAGGATTGCATTGGAGTGCACGTCTTTGTGTGCGCATGCAGTGTGAGTGACATCAGATCGCCATGACAACCATCGGCTTTGGTGACACGGTTCCCCAGACGTGGACTGGCCAGCTGGTCACAGGCGCCATCTCCGTGGTCAACATCGCCTTCTTCGCCTTGCCCGCGGTCTGTTATCCACGGTTACGGTAGCCGTGAACCGACCCCTTGATATTCAGGGCATCATCGGCTCGGGACTGGCCCTGAAGGTCCAGCAGCGTCAGAGGAAGAAGCACGTTGGGCAGCAGATGCCGGCTGCCGCCACGCTGGTTCAGTGCATGTGGAGAAGCCACGCCACGGACGCACGCAGGTGGCTACTGCATGCTTGTCATAGCAATTGTCTTCCATTGTATGCCAGTCTAAATGAGTGTCATGGAGCCAAGCTAGCATCTCAGGCCCTCGTCGTCGTTCACCGCCGCGTGGAACGCATACCTGAGCCCAAGCCACGTGGGACAGCCCAAGTGGGCCTCATTAGACCAAAGTAGCCTCCTCAAAACGCGACCGCTAGACAAAGACACTCCAATTTCGTGAGGCAGTTTGAATGTTTGAAAGGAGAGGGATGGAGAAAGCGAAATGAACGTTTTCCAGATTGGACGACTCGTCCGAGACGCCGTCTACCTCCGATAGCCCCAAGGGTTCGTTGCGCTACACAGTTACTTGTTTGTGACAACTTCGTCAAGTTTTGTCATTGTTATCACGAATCTTGACACTTTCGATTCCTAAATTCATTACAACAGTCTAAGTAGTTTTCAGTCGCTATCGGCCAGCTCTTCCGAAGTCGCTGGCTGCCTACAAGCAGCAGCAAGCCTCCAACTGAACCCGTTTCATTCGCCGAACCATCTCAGACTGAGTCATCCATTGATGATGACAGCAGCAATGGCCAACAGAGGTTCCACATAACAAAACTGGAAGACCTGACAGACGTGCACAGGAATGCCATTCGCTTCATTCTTGTTCTGAAGCTGACAGTAGCAAGGAGGAGGTTCAGGGTGGGTCATACGGTAGGTAACAAATTTAAACTTCATGACTAAGAAAATTTTGAATTTCCAGCAAGCCCGTCGACCCTACGACGTCACTGATGTCATGGACCAGTATTCCGAAGGACATCTCAACACCATGGTGCGCATCCGCGAGCTGCAGCGCAAGTCTGTGAAGTTTTGGGAATTTCAAAAAGACTGAATACAGTACACCTTGGCAGTTGTTTGTGTATTGCAGACTGGACCAAACGTTGGGCAAGCCTAGTCGCGAGTGGGCTAATAAACGCCAACACGGCCCCCAGCATGTCAGTCTGGGCGTCAGATTGACAAGGGTGGAAATTCAGGTTACCCATTTAGGTGTCCGAAATTTTGCACTGGTCGCGTTGTGTCACAAAATCGTTCAGTTTCAGACGAACGCCATAGGTCGAAAGGTAGATAATTGCGTCGAGTTGCTGCAGCAGCTAAATCAATCGGTGAGTCCGGTTACAAGGCCGTCAGAGTCAGCCGTTTGATCATACATGTGATACTGTAGAATGCTGTAGAGCTGCTGCATGTAAGTTGGTATGTAGCCGTTTAGTTGTGTTGTTCAAGACACAATGATGGTCGTGGTGAAGAAATTGCAAGTGAAATGAATTGCTGTCCCTTGCATTGTTGTATTGCGCCAATGGTCTACCCACAGATAATGTGCAAGTACACAGGTTAGTGCTGCTGCGAGCCTAGCAAAGAAGCGTGTTTGCGTGTGGAGTTCCTTTAGCATGCGGAGCCTTGTCGTAGGTACATAGATAAGGCATGGAGCATCGCCCAGACTAATGCTTTACTAGGCTGTTGTGCCATGTGGGTGCTACTGCATGTGCCATGCAGGCAGACGCGTGCAACCTTACTAGTTACTGGCCTTACTGTCACAAAACATGACGTTGAAACGTGTGATTCCATACGCGATCCTCTTCATCGCGTATTCAAGCTGTTGTTGCAAAGACAATCGATTTTCACTGGATGAAATTGACAATGACGATATCAAGGACGTCAGTGAACCGCCTCTCATCGACTGCATCCCAGATAGCTACAATATAGAAAGAGAGTTGTGTCACAGCAGGGGCTGTGTGTGGAAGCGCGAAAGTAAGTTTGTTAGGTACCTTCTGGAGTTCTAATACTGCAGGACATTCACTCAAATCGCTGAAATCATACAGCAGAAAACCCGAAGGAGCCAAGATGCGTTCACTCCTATGCCGATGATAAATTCTCTGGCTACAATGTGGTGGGAGAGGCTCAGGGAACCTCTCTGAAGCTCCGCCGTCGCGAGACACCCTCTCTGTTTGGAGCTGACTCTCTAAATTTAGAGGTCCAGTTTGAGAGACGGAGTTCCTACGCGCTCAGAATTCGCGCGGTCGACGTGGACAACAAGAGGTAGCACTAAAGGAATGCATACTCAAAAGTACAGTACCCAGAAACTTGTCTTTGGTAGGTGGGAAGTTCCAAAGAGCGCAGTGGACGTGCGGATAGAGGACGACCACCTGCCCACGCAGTATGGAGTGGCCTACACTGCGAAACCGTTTGGATTTCGCGTCTACCGTAAGACCACTGGAGAAAGTCTCTTCGACACCACTGGCTTGCCAGGTGCTAAGACTAACGGTGCAAAACAGGATCGTGTCTAGCAAATGGCGACGACCTTTTCAGGATTCACGTATTCCAACCAATTCTTGCAGATCAGCACGAAATTGTCCAGTGACAAACTGTATGGGTTAGGTCAGAGGTCACACCGGAACCTTCAGCATGATCTGAACTGGACTGTGTGAGGCACAAATCATGAGCCATCTTCCTGACAAATTAATATAGTCAAATTCTAGCCTCCCCATGTGGGCTAACCCAAGTGAGACAACTGGGGATCCTGCCATAAACTTGTACGGATCGCAGCCATTCTACCTAAACGCAGAGGGGAATGCTATGAATTATCATGGAGTTCTCATGCTGAATTCCAACGCCATGGAAGCAGCACTTCAGCCTCGTCCTCCCACACTCACACTGAGGTCTGTCGCGTGACGTTACAATGAGCGTGTGATCACACCACTGAAGTCACGAAAACCATTCAGGGCGGTCGGTGGCATTATCGATCTGTTCATTTTCACCGGCCCTTCACCTGGCGAGGTCACTCAGCAATACCTCAGTGCCACTGGCAAACCAATGATGCCGCCACGATGGGCACACGGCTACCACGAAGGGAGAATCGGCCACAGTGGCACAGACGAAATTCGAGCTCTTGTTCAACAAGCAAAAGAAAGGGGTAACTTGGATCTTGTCACATTGGCAATCTAAGTATTAAGGACAAGGGAAACGTGCAGGAGAGCCTGCAGTGAAGCACTCCGACCCGAATGGGAGAAAGCAGACCGCCACTCACCTATCTTGAGAAATAAGGCCGATTTCCGCCCAAAGATTCTCCACAAATTCCGCCCGCGCGCGAGTTTCAGAGTACGCGTATTCCCTCCACCTACAAGGACCGGCCGGCGCGCGGCAGAGCACCAAAATCCTGTAGACCAGGCCGAATTGAGCTCAAAATGCGCCATTTCGCTTCGATTCAACCAGTAGCCGGCAGCTAAGATTCGGGGCTGCGCCAATCGCAGACTCGCCTTGCCATTTTGGACGAGAAGAATTGACAGTTCATGCGCAATTGCTCACTTTACCACGCCGCCTTTCCACACTGCATTTCCTTCAATTCAGAAGTTTGAATGCGCGCGCAAATTTAAGTTGCAAATAGTTTGAGGAGAGTACAGCAAAAGTTGCATTCTAATTTGAATTTCGGCATTAGGAAAGTGGCTGTTTGATGGCAAAATCGACACAAAATGGAGAAACCAATAGCGAATTCGCGTTCCTCGCCGCGAAATACCCTAGAATCGACACTTCAACCGTACAATTACCACACTTTCAGTTTCATCGACGTAGGGCTACGGTAGGTCGATTTTCGACCAAAACTCGCCAATCTTGATCCGAAACGCCAAAATAACGCCAGATTCGGCGTCAGCGACCTCGAAAGCACCGGGATCGACTCCAACATTGATTTTGACCACCCGGGTGGAAATTCGAATTTTGGACGCGGCCGGGGTACGGTAGCCGAAAAAATATTTTTGAAAATCGATTCCGGATCAGTTTTCAACGGGGAATCGCGTGGTGCAGTCCATTTGGCCATAAATCGTCGCAATCGGGCGCTAAAACGGCCGAAAGTCAAAAATTGGAATTTTCGACCCCCGACGGAGACCCGTTGTGACAGCAGAACTCAAGATTTCCGCGGCGGATTTCGGCGATTTTGGTCTTAAACGAAAGAGAACATGATAATCTTGCCGATTTGAGATATCTGGCCCGATCCAACAACTACCTGATTTACTAGGAATTTTGAAAGGCAGATTTTTGTCAAAAAATCACTTTCGGCTACCGTAACCCGAGAACGCGTCGGCCGATTGGCTCGGGAGTTTTTTTCCCCTGTTCGTTTCGTCGAGGGCTATAACATATCCAAAGGGCGTCAAAATCGGCCCACTATTCCAGAAATTCCAGCTGGGTGAACACCCTCCCAGTAAGTAAATTTTTGAATTTTTGAATTTTTCTCAAAATTTTCCCACTACGCGAAAAAAACGAAGGCCCGAGCACCCCTACTATCCCTCGAGAGCTATCGATTAAAAAAAACCCCGTCCAAATCGGATGAGAAATGAGGCACGAAAGTGAGTGGCAAAAAAGTTAGTCGGTGTCAGCTCCACTATAGCACTCCGCCCCTTTTGGGGTCGGAGTGCTAAAAACTTAGACAGGAGGGAGTTTACCTTTGTATTGCAGGCCACATCAAGCACAATCAGTGGTTCGATTTCGACTACACCCACAACGGCTACCCATTCACTATAAGTCAAAAGGCCGAGTGGGCCGACATGTCGCAACTAGTGCAAGAGCTCCATGAGAAGAACATGAAAGTTGTAATGACGGTCTATCCAGGAATACCAACTGTTGAAGAGTACACCCCACATGAAAGCGACACGCCCGTCCCATACCAGCCATACGTGGATGGAATAGCTATGGATGTGTTTCTAAAGGTATGGTGTATGTGAGCTGCCACTTCTACAGTGCAACGCAATCACTAGTTTTAGGACGAACATGGAAAACCATTTGTTGGACAGCAACACTATAACAGGGTTGTATATCCAGATTTTTCTCACACCAACGCCTCAGCTTATTGGAAACTTCAACTCCAACGGCTACATGACTTGGTCCAGTTTGATGGCATTGACCTGGAGCTCAATGAGCCAGCCAATACTGAAGAAAACTTCACCTGCCAGTGCGACGCAAGAATCGACCATTGGAACAATCCGCCGTACCGACCTCGCACCCAGGTGCTGTTCTCTAGAAATGCCACATTAGACAACAATCCTGTTTAGATCGGTTATATTCCAGGACTACAAACAGTGTGGATTGAATCGGAACACCCCTTGTCAAGATGCGCATGGGATTCAAGGCGTTCAGTACGACAACCACGGCCTATATGGCCATCTCATGGCCGAAGTTACACACGACGCGCTGAAGAAGATGTTTCCAGGTATTGGAATAGATATAGGATGGTTTCGGGCATTTCACACAGTTTGTCAGTGATAATCAATATCAAGAGAAAGCCTACTCATTTCAGACAAACGCCCATTCGTGGTTTCGCGTGGAAATTTCATTGGTTCTGGACAATATGCAGCCAGCTGGCTTGGAGACAATCGTTCGGACTTCTTCAGCTATGGCGATGAAGCTGCGGTTGCCCTGCTTGAAGCCAACATGTTTGGCCAGACCATGACTGGGCCCAGCATCTGTGGTTTCCAGGGAAACGCATCCAACGAACTTTGCAGCAGGTGGGATATTCAAATTATACAAAGGTTTGACAATGAAACACTTGCAAAAAATATTGCAGATGGATAACTCTGGGAGCCATTGGCTACAGTCTGGCCAGAAATCACAACTCCAGAGGAGCGCTCAATCAGCACGCCGCCTCAGACAGATGGACTGAAGAGGTACTCACTGGAAACTCCATCGCCCTCTTTGAAAGAGTGGCATTCACGCCATACTTCTACTCCCTCTACTTTCTGGTAAGCGGAGTCGTTGGTTCAATGATCCACATACTTACTACCTGTACCTACCAAGTCCACTGTAGAGCGCAACAAGAGGGGAACCGGTGCACAGACCAATGTTCTACGAATTCCCCGAGGACGAACGAACGTGGAACATGCACGACCAGTTTCTACTAGGAAGAGACTTCATGTTCAATCCTGTGGGCTTTCTGCGATCTTTGTATATTCTGTGGTCATCTAGAATGCAACTGTCGATGTCAAAACTTTAAGATTCTGCACGAAGGCCGGACAATTCGAACCGTCTACTATCCGAACCACAAGAACACAAGGTGGTACCAGGTGACTGTGAACTACAAACACCCAGACACCCCCGAAGTCTGGCACCACCCTGAGTACACACCAATGATTCCAGAGTCTGGAGAGCTGGAGTTTCAGCTAGGACTAGGTGAGACGTCAAAGGCAAGGTGTTACACTCAGTTCGTATGGAATGCTGCATATAACCTCAGGCTACATCAGACTGAACGTCAAAGGTGGGGCTGTGATTCCTCTGCAACCCATTCTAAGTGACGAGTTCATCACGCCGGAAGAGACGCCAATCTGGGCACTTGTCACCATGGACTCTGCAGGGAATTCAGAGGTTTGCACATAGTAGCATCGCATGGAATAATGGAACAAAGAAGTACGTTTTCAGGGCATAATATTCTGGGACGACGGCGAGACAGAGCTCAGTAAGGAGCAGTATGTGCACGTCACGTTACAACTGAGGATCACAAGGTGCCATACGCTCTTCGAATTTGACAGGCGCCCTGAAATCGGTTCCTACCACTTATAGACAAGAGAGCAACAGGCTTCATTCGAGGCTCTCCTTCGTCAGCCTCAAGCAGGGCTACAGTACTCCAAAACGACTGGAGTACATCTGGATCGCTGGCCAGTTATCACCACCACAAAACTTTCAACTGATCTACGACCAAGAATTCCCCATTCCGTGCAACGTCACCTATGTCAAAAGACTGGACAATGGTCAAATCATCAACAATCTGAAGATTCAGGCCCCGATGTCACTAAACCAGCTCCACAAGTATGCATTTCAATGGGACACTATGGATGGAGAGTCGTAATGTGATGATGGCATGAATGGCTGTGATTTGAGTTGCGTGAAATTTCGAACTCATTATCACGTGTGAAATGTGCAGGCGAAGCTGGTAGAAGTCGCTCCTTTCTGGCAAACTGAACGGTTAACACGGCCAATCACTACGAAACGCAAGAAGTGGACAGACACTGCGATCGCTCACTAACTTAACGACTATAGTTAAACGAATGGCTTCGGTTGGCCTACGCAGTGACGCACACAGTACTGTCCTGTGGTGAATTTAACGCCCTATAATTGACTTTTGGCAGCTTCAGCTTTAGCAGAATCAACACTTTCTCCCACGGTTGAATTCGCGCCAAACGCCCTCTGGAGAAAGTTCAGGCAGTGAGCTTTGTATACTTCTGCATGGTACCTTAAGCATAATGAAAGCTCGATTTCGTAGTGCCCCCTTCAGGATATGGAAACGCCAGCGTAACCTCAAGTGTTCCACGTGGGGCGAATCGGTCCAACAGACAGCCTCAACGGACTTGTGACGAATCTTTTGCAGGCTTTGAAATTGCTCAATCTTCTTGTAATCGCAAAGCTCATCCATCTGAAATTATCACCAGTAGTCGATTATGACCATACAAATACAGTTAGTTGTTCACAGGAACACAGCATCGTCTAATAGTACGTAGTATACTTTAATATATTGTTTACTGAGTACTGCATTGTACTACAATACTCCAGTATGCACAAACTAAACATACCTTGCTGTACAAGTACAGTTGTAGATTAGGTAATTCGTGATCCATTAACTGAAGGTAAGGCGATGGACGAGTTCTTTTCATAGGGCGTATAAGTGACAGAGCAAAATTGTACAGTCGAAACACTAGGAAGTATGCGACAATAGTCAAGCGCAACATGAAATTTTTGAATGAGCCAGGTTTCAATTGAGGCGAGACAGCGAACGCTGAAGCTTTGGCACTCTGCCAGATTGTACTGGGCGCAGGACCACTGAATATGGTAGACGCTATTGTAGAGAATATATAAACTTGAACTATTCAATGAAATTTTTATAAGCACTTAGATGGAACAATAATCAATATAGTCACCTGTCAAAAATCACCCCTTTAATAGCTTCAAGTGAAAAGTCCAGCTCATTCTGAGCAACCACTTTGAGCATCGAGCTGAGCATTGCCGCGCCATTGTTGCTGAAGGAGTGAACAATGGAAGGG
>JASAMZ010013859.1:0-24865 GCA_030248115.1 Linhomoeus sp. GSCO2_2 | reverse complement strand
ATCTGGTTCTTCGTTCAGTTCGTGCTGCTTCCCTAATGCGAATACCTTAGGCAAGTACGGCACTGGCTTCACGTTGCAACTGAAGACGAAAGCAGTCATGGTTCCTGACCAGATCACAGCTAAAGTTGTGGAGAAGTTCCCAGGAGCGCGACTGAAGGTTCACTCACCTCACTTTCACTCAAGCGTTGGACTACCACGTCCACAGCCCAATAAAACATGCAGGAGCACTTCATGACCCAGTTGACCTACCATCTGCCCCGCAGCGAGGATGAGAGCCAAGAGTGTCATCTAAAATCCAATAGAGCAATCTTCGTGGTCGAGTATATTCTCCAGAGCGGACCAACTGGCTTCGGAGCTCGACCTGGCCGACTACTCCTTGTCGCAGGCCAGCCTGGAACAAGTCTTCTTGGAGTTCTCCAAAAGAGCCCAACGGTCCCAGCAACCGACGGGGGAATCGTCGTCCAAACGATCTCTAGCTCGAGACGTATTTTTTCGCCCGGCCTCAGCCGGGCGAACCCCTAACGAGAGCTTTTCGTGCGTGCGTGCGTACCATTCGTTCGTTCGTTCGGAACGCTCCCATATCTCGGCTTTGGTAAGTCGTAGGAAGGAGATCTTGGGCTTTGTGGATAGGTCTCGACTCACTGAGAATTGCGCTAAGAGGTTTCGAAATTCAAAAGTTTGAATTACGCGCGCTACAGTAACCCAAAGGCCAAAACGGAAAACTGCTCTAACTCGGTCGTCTTAAATCGTAGAGCGGCGTGCGATAGGTCAACTAAAAGGTCTCGACGTGCTCTTTCGCTTGGCATTAAAAATTTTCTTAATTACGCAAACACGCAACACGAAAAGCGACATTCTTGCGTTTTTAGCATAGAAATCGCTCTAACTCGCTCAGGTGTGCATCGTTCGGAGACGATCTTGCGTTGGTTGGATAGCTCTCGACAGCAATACGTTGTCTTGTGTGCGTCTCTTCGTTCAGTTACGTATTGCTTCGGCACTCGTGAGCCGCAGAGCGACGTGCTCGACGTGATTCAAGAGCTTACCGTAAGAGACATGTCGATTCAAGAGTCACAGTTCGAAAATATTGTGAACTGCGCCCGCTACCGTAACCCAAAGTTTCGCGTCGAAAACTCAAAATTTAATCGAACGCAGTCAAATCACACATCGAATTGGCGTGCTGGAGCTGCCGAGCACGAATCTACCGACAAACAGTCTCAAACATACTGTAGCGGTCGAATTTCAAAACTCATTTTAGTTTCGACCACTTAGAAGGCTAGAGGAGTCCGCGGGCTACCCGACGATGTCTCAAACTCCATCCTGCGTTCTCAGACGAGCGAGTTATTTAGCCCGAAGCGAGCGTGACGTACACGTAAGCACGCACGAACGCTGAGCTCTTGATAGGGTTCGCCCGGCTGAGGCCAGGCGAAAAAACTCCTTGTCTAGCTCAGAATATCATGGTTGAAACGTGTTTCCGAAACAGTGCCACTGCTAGTGATCAGCCAGACTGCCAGTGTTTATACAGCTCATCGCATATCTGAAACTGAGCAAGCTGTACGTGTAGGCTACACCGAAATAGCACGGGGCGTTGGGGCGTGGGGCGTAAGTTTCGGGGCGTGGGGCGTGGTGCGTGGGGCGTGTGTTATTAACTGCCGTGCTAAGATAGTACCGGGAAAACGTAATTGCTAAACAGCATACGACTGTTTCATTCAACGAAGTGCCGGGAATCGTGGATATGGCCGATATGCTTGCATAACCTCCGACTGAAACGTTAGCAACAATCAGTGCTCAACAATCCGTCTACTGCCAAATGTTTGCCAAACCACCAGGAAAATTAGCGTGTGTCTTTCAACTTCTTCCACAAGTTTTGTGCGCCCGTATGCTTTGTAACGATTGTTTGGTTAGCAAGTCCGGGAAAATCCGTCTGAGACAACAGCTGCGCAAATATGTAGATACGTATAGCCCGGATATGTACATTGTCTGATCCAGTGAGCTAATCCCGGCCGACAGGAAAGGAAACATGCGCGCCACAGCGCCACTTTGCCTTGCTGCTCTTGCCTATCCAGCGCATAGTTTTGCAGTCTCACTATACGCTGTATGTACAAGCGCCTGCGCGCACTTCAAACGTCTAGCAACGAACTCAGGTCGCTCGCCGCTCGCTATCTTTCCGCATTTGGGCGAGACAACAACAAGTTTGAAGTGCAGTCTAGAGTACGCGACGCACTCGGCACAAACCACAGTAGACATAAATCCTCTCTTTTACTCGTTCCAAAATGCAGAAAATCCTGACGACTTTTGTGGCCACTTTTGCGGCGTTTTCGGCTTGGTACCTCTTTCGATGGCAGAATCAGCCTGTCTCCATAGGGAAACTACCCAATAAAGATGGCTATTTTGGTCCCGGCAAAACAAAAATTGTGGACAACATCGACATAAAACCGTTCGAGGTCTCAGTACCGGATTCGGACCTCAACGATTTGAAAGAGCGGCTCAAGAACGCAAGATTGACGCCAAATTTGGAAGACACAGCAAAGGGTTGGAGGTTCGGCGCCAATGCCAAGTTTATTGAAAAGCTCAAAGATTATTGGATCAACAAATTTGATTGGCGAAAGCAAGAGAAAGAGTTGAACAAGTTCAAGCACTTCAAAACGGAGATTGAGGGATTGCAGGTGGTGGAGCGAAGCTAGCGTTGATGAACAGAATACTTAATTAGCTCGCTAGTTCAATAGTCGGTGAATGAATAGATAACTTAATATTAAAGTAATTAATGAATTATTACGTAAACAAGTAAATAAACAAGCAAATAAATAAAATACAGAGGTAACTAAACAAATAAATAAATAAATATCTAAATAAACAATCAGTGAATAAACAAATCAGTAAATAAATAAATAAATAAATAGCTAAATAATTAAATAGATAAATAAATACATAAAGCAATAAACAGGTGAGTAAATAGATAAACTTCTTTGACATTGCTAGGTATTTGCCTAGGTCCATTTCCTCCATGTCAAAACTGATCGACAACGCAAGAAGACGGTTCCAAGTTACCCACTGCTTTTGATTCACGGCTGGCCGGGAAGCGTCTACGAATTCTATGAAATGATTCCTCTATTGGTGGACCCACCGAAGGAATTGAGATTGGAGGGTTCCGCGGGGCAGTTTACGCTAGATATTGTGTGCCCGTCCATTCCTGGTGGGCGTCGTCGTCGTCGTCGTCGTCGTCGTCGTCGTCGTCGTCGTCGTCGTCGTCGGCGCCGGCGTCGTCGTCGTCGTCGTCGCCGCCGTCGTCGCCGTCGTCGTCGCCGCCGCCGCCGCCGTCGTCGTCGTCGCCGTCGTCGTCGTCGCCGTCGTCGTCGTCCAACCAATTCCTTGCCACTTTAGGATACGGTTGGTCGGACGCTCCTTCCAAATCGGGCTTCTCTCCCTTTGCCGCCGCGCGAGTGTTCTACAAGTTAATGGGTCGTTTGGGTTACGGTAAATTCTTCGTGCAAGGCGGCGACTGGGGCTCTCTCATCGCTACGTCTATGGCGCAGCTATATCCAGAAGACGTGGCCGGTCTGCACCTTAATATGCTTGTGGCGCCAATGACTCCCAGTATCATAATCAGGCAAATGATCGGGAGTATAATTCCCTCCGTTGCCGTCAGCAAGGGGGACGAGTGGAAGCTCTATCCGATGATGGACAATATTTACTATATGCTGCAAGAAACGGGTTACATGCACATTCAAGCCACCAAACCGGATACTGTAGGGCTGGCCTTGAACGACAGCCCTCTGGGCTTGGCTGGATACATCATTGAGAAGTTCGTCACCTGGACCAACTGGGACTACAGGGACAAGCAGGTATACTGTATGTATGTATAGAGAACGGTAGTTATGACCTAATGCTTCTGATTCAGCTTGAAGCTGAATATGGTAAGTGCATTGTATCCTTACATGAAGCAATTTCTTCAAAGGCGCAATGTTTCGGAACACTGACTACATAGCGTCCCATCATCAGACGCAAATAATCACAAACCCTTTTTCACAGCTGTTTATCGAGCTTGCGAATATTGGTATTTGGTACCTCAGGGATGATGGAATTTATTTCTTACTGAAAGTTTGGCTGCATGCCGGTATACTGGAGGTGGAAAGTGAATTTGTCACAGAAATTCTGCGAGTTTGAGACGACAGCTTACATTGCTGTTGAAGTTTCTTCGCAACAACCGTCCACAATATTACCGTAGCCTCTCAACTCCTCATTTCAGAACGGCAATCTGGAACAACACTGGTCTCTGGACCAACTGCTAACAAATGTCATGATCTATTGGACCACTGGAACCATCACTAGCTCACAGCGAATTTACAAAGAAGTTTTCAATGATCCGAATCGCGAGGCTTTTGAAAGCGGGCCGGTTCTGGTTCCTACAGGCGCGGCAGCGTTTCCGAAAGAGTTAATGGTCGCACCGAGAAACTTTTTAGAATACAAATTCCTAAATTTGACAAGATACACCGACATGCCGAGAGGAGGCCACTTCGCCGCTTTTGAAGAGCCGAAACTGCTTGCCAAAGAGATTTTGCACTTCATTGGGGAGTTGGCTAGGCACAGTAGAGTGTAGTGAGACTGAGAAACAGTCGTTGGGGGCCTAGAATTAACCAATTGACGACAACTTAGGCTGCGATTTCGATTTGGCTGTGTGTTGGTGTAGAATGGGAAACGAAGCGTAGAGCAAAGAGTGAAGATCGTTAGCAACATCAACTTTGTCATCTCGGCAACTTCAAAACACTCTCTACCTTCCAACAACGCAGGTTGACGGCAGAGAATAGCACCAAGAACGCTGCACGAACAAACGTTCCTACAACTTGCTACTGCCTCGCATGCAATAATGAAAGTGTAACGCAAAGCCAATCGCCAAAGTGCGCGTGTTACAGTAATTGTGTTACACTAATCGAGCTACCAAAGCGAGCGAACTAATGTCCAAGAGAATTCCTACGAATCGTTCTACTGTCCTTCTCATTTCTTCCCAGCTTCATCGCCGCTGCCCGATCGGATGTAGGGGTATCCCGGGATGGAGGGAGCCGCGTGAGGGAGGTAAGGTTGATTGACGAGCGGCTGGGTGCCTGAAACGTGGCCAGTTAGTCCGGAGTCTTCAAAACTGGAAACTGATTGGTTGCGATTACGTTAGTCTCACATTGCACACAATTGTAATATTAATGGGCGACGGAGCAAACGTTGCGTGCTATCGTTCCGAAACTTCACACCACTTCGAACGATAAAATACAGAATGCTATCACTCACCGTAAGGGTACTGAACTCCGTAGCTGGCACAGGGGGCGAATGGCTGGTTGATAGGGAAGGGGAGGGGGGCGCTCTGCGGGATGCTGCAGCCTCTTCCAATCAGTGTGTAGACAACGCTCAGACGGGTGCAGATCATGGGCACTGAACGATCAGAATACCAACTCAGTTAGGTATGAATAACTTTTTCGTGCAAGTTGCTGCTGCCTGCGTGAGAGCAATCAGCTAAATTGGCAGCCTTGCATAGCCATTTATAGAGTAGTCTTCAGCTTATTTGTCCTAGTTGCCCTACTGTAACTGCAACCCTTATTGCAGTTCGGTATGGCAAGTTGCAAGCACCACAATCAGTCAGCTTCCCGGAAACCACAGTAAGCTCCACTGACTCAGCTGGCTGCCGGCCGGGTATCCTGGCTGCTGGTACGGGTAACTGGCCGGATTGTAAAGGCCCACAGACGATCCCGTATGGGTTGGGTAGGCGGGCGCCACCCCGGCAGTTGGGTAGGCGGGGAAGTTGTAGGTGTTGTACGTGGGTAATCCCTGGGCGTAGGCGGGGCACCGGCGAGTCATCAGACCGCAGAGACGGTTCAGCAGGCGGTAGATCTCCATCACTGCAAGTGGGGAAAGTTGGGTGTTGGGTTCGGGTACAGTGCGAGAAAAGGAAAACCAATTGGCGGCGTGCATTGTGTACAGTCAGTTAGGGGGTGGTTGCATAATCCGCTTCGGCATGGGTTACTGTAGCGGTTCTGGCCAACCATAACATAGTGCCTTTGAGGCCTGGCCAGAGAAGAACGCCCAACGACCCAAAACAACCGCGTGCGAAAAATCTAATTAAAAGTATACGCGGAATTTTAGCTTCTAACTCAATCGAAGAAACTCACGGCGGTGGGACTCGAACCCGAATCCCTGGGTCGCAGGAAGGCCCAGCGGGTAACCCGGCGGGGACAGCGAGGGGAGGCCGGGATTCGTGGCGATCAATTCCGGCATCAGGAAGCGCTCGTGCCCGGAACTCTTTCCGGTCGGCAGGCAGAGGGCGCCGCCGACAAAGGCTAGTAGGGTTACGGTAGCGATGGAGTAGGACAGCATTTTCGGTTTGGTGTAAAAGTAAAAGGAATTGGAGGGGCAGAGGAGAGGACTCAGTTGTGATTTCCGACTCAGTGCTCTGCCGTCCTTTTATGGAGATGTCCACTGGCCCCGCGGCGCCTCCCACGCGCGTTCGCCGAGTGGACAATCGATCGCCCACTCCATCGGCTGCCTACGTCAGCTACCGTAACGCTCCGATTAGTGTAGCGAGCGGAGATTGTTGGAGGTAGAACCATGCGGAATGTAATTCCAAGCCAACAAACACATGCAAATTGACGCGATAGAGAAGAATTACCAACGGTTGGAATGCGACTTGCTCAAGAATGCGAAGTGAAATTGCGTTCAAATCATGCCGAGATGCTCAAGTTATTCGGGTGCACACGGTAGAGAACGGTCACTGCCAAAACAACGAGGGCGGATGACGTCGTCGGTAGCGGCGCGAATGGACGACGGCGGGTCTATTGTCTGCTTTGCGACGTCACGACGGAAGTTGGTTGTTACACCCCCCCCCCCCCCCCCCCCCCCCCCCCACCTACTCTCTTTCCCAATATCCTACTGGCCGCCGGTACAGACTATACTCATACAGGAGGTTTCGAATGGTCGAGCGGGGCGGGTCAGTTCGCACTGAGAAAGCTGAGACCTGGCCTAAGGTGTAGCCGTTATGATTTGCGATGATGCGGGTGTAAAATTTGGTGCCGAACATCAATCATTCAACAGCTTGCCAAAATTAGGGGGGGGGGAGGGCTGGACTTCCCAAATACTCGGAAGGCGACCTAGACGCATGCATATCATCCGATACTTTGTGAGGTGTAGAGCGATTCTAATCGTACAACGTTTGATTCCGACCAAGTTGCAGTCCAGAAGCCGCATACCGTTGCGGATTCTGGACGACTCAACAGATGTAGACGTCACACGTCACAAGAGACAGAATTCTGCCGATTGACCAAACGTGTAGAATTGTTCAGGGTTGTGCAGAGCAGACCTAGTGTTAAATGTATCGAATTACTACTGACCGTATGTTATTGTCCGGATGGCCAGCAGAGTCGTGCCCGAATTGTTGCCCGAATGTGCAATTACTGCCCGACTATTTAGAGTCGTGCGAATCTATTGTTGCACCACTATGCAGAGCCGGTCTGGTCATTTGTCGTGCGTTTCGAGCTTCCGAGGCAGCTGTAAAGGTCAGCTTACATTCGCACGTAGCTGATCCGACAAACCACAATTTGGAATAATAGGCGACCTTGCTACTGCAGTTTTCATGTTGTAGCTTTGTTAGTGGACAAATCGTCATTACCGTACTCCATTCGCTCAGCCGCGCTCGTGACGTCACAAAGGCGACAATTGGATGCGCTTCCTATCGTTCCCCGTCGACGTCATCCGCCCTCGCGGTCTCAAGGCGCGATGAGTGACCGCCCTCTACAGTAGCCACTAAATAATACTAGGCAATGAATGTTGTACGCCCATCAAAATACGTAGATCGATCCGCGACCATGGTCTCAAGCAACTGTCACGCAACAGATTTGTGTCGTTCGACGCTAGACGCAACGCGGGCATCCTCTTGAATGCCTTTCAGACGCTACCTAGTTTCCTATCTTTCAATACAGTAATCGAGGTGTTACGGTAGCTGACGTTGGCAGCCCACGGAGTGGGCGATGTTTTGTCCACTCATTTGTGGCGTGTGGGAGGGCCCGCGGGGTCTTTGGGCGCCTCCATAAAAGGCCGGCGCAGTGCCAGTTGGAATCACAATCAACTTCCTTCCCTCCTTCCCAGTCCCCGCACTTCTACACTATCCGAGCTCTGCCAAAGAAGAAGACAGCGAAAATGTCGCTTTGCTCGGTCGTTACCGTAGTCGCGTTGGTGTTGGTCGGTAGCGCCCTCTGCCGGACGACGGACGAAGCTGAAGAAGACAAGCGCTTTCTATTCCCGGGAAACCCCATGCTGAATCCCGGCCTGACGCAAGGCTACCCGCTGGGGCCGGTCCAGGACATGTACGGCTACGAGCCCCACAGACGTGAGTTCTGCGTTTCGAATTATGTTGACAAGTTTTGATGCCGGCTACCATAGTCTAGTCACCGTAGCCCAATGTTATTCTAATGGCTATCTAAATTTCCCAACGTATACGAGGTACAACTGCAGACTGCAGTGGTGGCTTGACAGCGATGTTGTCAAACACTTACATAGTACGTGACCCTACACACTCTGTCCAGTCCGAATTTTCCAGTGCCGTTCTCGGTATCGCTTTACGGTTAATTCAGTGCGCCGAATCTACCGCCTGTTGAACCGCATCTTCCGTCTGATGACCCGCAGCTGCCCCGCATACTCGCAGGGAATGCTGCCCACCTTCAACAACTACAACTACCCCGTCTACACGGGTAACCCGGGATTGACCGGGACCCAGGCTCTGGGACCCTTCAACCCGGCCTACCAGTATCCGGGCTCTTTCCATTCGACTGGCTCGCTTGCCGCTAACCAACTGAGTGAGTTGCCACACGTTACCTACAGTATGACATGCGCTATGCACGATGAGTTTTCCAACTTCTAGCAACCGAAGGTAAGGAATTGCTGGGCAGAACATCGCACGATGTAGGTAGTATACTGCACCGTCCAATGCTTGACACCATGGCGATAGCAGACTACAACTCTGTATGTAGGAAGTATGGGTATCGTATCGTATATTACAGGCTGCCAAATTAACAGCACCGCTCTTCCAAGTCGATTTCTTATTCCCTCCTTTAGTGCCCATGATCTGCACCCGCCTGAGCGTCGTCTACACTCTGATGGGTAGGGGCTGCAGTGTTCCGCAGAGCGTCCCCCTCCCGTTTCCCATCAACCAGCCCTTTGCCCCCTGCGCCAGCTATGGGGTACAGTATCCCTACGGTGAGCTGCTGTTGCGTTTTCGGATTGTATATGATTATTGACCGTCTGTCAAAGTGACGGCGCACAGATACAGTACACCACAATACGAGCGGAGAGGAACCACACAATGAAGTTATCAAAAGCGGCCGCTATGGAGAATAATTGCGCGGCAATCGACGTAACGCCTCTCTTCTTCAGGCAGTCTGCCCTACCAGCAGAATCCCTACATGCCAGCCCCATCCGTTCCGGGATTCCCCTACGTGCGCTCGGCAGGCGAGGAAGAAACGGAGAATTGATTTTAGGAATCATTTAAACGTAGGAAAACTAAGTAGACATGGGTGTATGTAGTCACCGCAAAATTCCGATCATTCTCACGGTACTCACTGACGATTATTCGGGTCTGCTCTACCTATAGAAACCTTTCAGTGACTAGTTTTCCGTTCGATTGGTTTTTGCTCGCTTTCGATTCTCGCTAATGTACGAAAATTCTTGAACTTTGTGTGAGTTGCCGCCACACAATCCACTCATTGTGTTTAATCGAACGAACACGTTTTCCAACCCAAAATACTCGCGTCGTGTACCGTTTGGCAATGTGCCAACAAGGCAGCAAGCGACCTCAGGTTACCGTATACCATCGACTCGCCTAGCTATCGTATAAACCGCGTTGTCGCAACATCCAGCATCCAAAAGAAAGACAGACGAGAAAAGAACGACGGTCGACACGTGAGAGGGGTAGAGACGCGGAAAATCGCCCAACATTCAGCCAACACAGAGCACGAGAAATTGTTGTACATGCAACGCAACGACACGCGCGTGGCGTGCCACGAAGTAGCATAGTCCCGGGACACGAACGCAAACGCGAAACAGAGAACAGCGCGAAGGATAGACTGTCAGAAGGCTTAGGGCGTCCTGTCAATCACAACGTGTCAACGAATGGGCAAATGTGGAAAGTGCGAAGTGTCGCGAAATGAAACGTCGTCGTCTTCTCGCAGTACTGAACTGATCTAGGCCGCCACTTCCAACTCAACCGCTGCCGCCAAAGTAACTGCTGATGACGACTGAAACACAAAGTCCGCATCGAAAAATTCATAAGTTACTTCCACTCACGTCTTTACTCTGTAACGACGCATCACTCCATGCTCAATATACTCAACTCGCATTCAACTCTTTGACTCACCGCTCACTCCACTCCCGCTCCACTCCCACTCCACTCCTACTCCCACTCCTACGGCACCCCCACTCAACTCCCATTCCACAATAATCATATCCCACTCCAGTCTTTCTCACACTTAACTCCACTCCACTCCATTCCGTTCCCACTCCACTCCCACTAAACTCTTACTGCCACTCCATACTCAATCCACTCCACTTAAACCAGCTCCACTCCACACCCACTCCACTCTTACTCCACTCCACTCCACTCTTACTCCCACTCCACTCCACTCCACTCCACTCCACTCCACTCCACTCCACTCCACTCCACTCCACTCCACTCCCCTCCACTCCACTCCACACCCACTCCACTCCACACCCACTCCACTCTTACTCCACTCCACTCCACTCTTACTCCCACTCCACTCCACTCCACTCCACTCCCCTCCACTCCACTCCACTCCACTCCACACCCACTCCACTCTTACTCCACTCCACTCCACTCCAAATCCACTCCACTCCACACCCACTCCACTCTAACACCACTCCACTTCACTCTTACTCCCAATCCACTCCACTCCACTCCACTCCACACCCACTCCACTCTTACTCCACTCCACTCCACTCCACTCTTACTCCCACTCCACTACACTCCACTCCACTCCACACCCACTCCACTCTTACTCCACTCCACTCCACTCCACTCCACACCCACTCCACTCCACACCCACTCCACTCTTACTCCACTCCACTTCACTCTTACTCCCACTCCACTCCACTCCACTCCACACCCACCCACTCTTCCTCACTCTTACTCCACTCCACTCCACACCCACTCCACTCTTACTCCACTCCACTTCACTCTCACTCCCACTCCACTCCATTCCACGCCACTCCACTCTTACTCCACTCCACTCCACTCTTACTCCCACTCCACTACACTCCACTCCACTCCACACCCACTCCACTCCACACCCACTCCACACCCACTCCACACCCACTCCACTCTTACTCCACTCCACTCTCACTCCCACTCCCCTTCACTCCCACTCCACTGGCCACTCCCACTGCCAGTCTCACCCCACTCTGGAGCAAGCGGCAGCAGTTGTTGGCGTAGGCAGCAAGCGATATTGCTGCCTACGAGGCAGCAAGCGACCTTCTGATAGCGGACAATGGACTCGCCTAGCAATCGCAAACCGCGTTGCCGCAATTTCAGCATCCGAAAGAATGTCTGTGTACTCGTTAGATTACGTATTGCTGTTTTGCAAAACAAAATAAAACTTTTGCGTACGTTAAATTTGATACGAAAAGTTTACGACTCCACAAATTGCCTACACTTGTTGATAGCTGAATGTCGTACGCCAAATGTTGATAATAGAAAGGTCGGCCAAAAGGAATTATTAAAAAAGGAATCTTGATTATGAACGACTGCACTGCAATAGTTGGCAAATTTTTTTGTTGGATGTGATGTATTTACAGTTTACACGTATCGGAACTTTCAGATGAACGGCGTCGTATCATGCCGATACCATATAGCGAATGCGGCGATATCACTGAGCTTTAGATCAGTTGTACAGACCATATAAGTGGGAATAGCTGCACTTGGTGTATGGTACACGTTCCCAAGATGAACGGCGTCGTATCATGCCGATACCATATAGCGAATGCGGCGATTTCTCTGAGATTTAGATCGGTTGTACAGACAACCGTATCGTGGGAATAGCTGCACTTGGTGTATGACATAACTCCCAAGACAATTTCTCCAGATGCGGCTAATGATGTGAACAAAGTTGTCCACACTCTTCGCCAAGATTTGACAGACACAAAGTATAGGTTGAACTTTTTACACACACAGCTTGTTCGGGAGAACGTCTCATACGTTGCCACGTCTCACTCAAAACGCCAATTTCTTCAAAAACCTCGCGCAACAAGCCTACAGTGCCCCCTCCTCAGAGTATACTGTAGTGCAGTCAGTAGTACCTTGCTCCTGCCGGCCTTCTGAATGTCGGAGTTGTCGGCGCGGAGGTTGGAGGCCGCCGTGATGAAGTGCATGTGGTGGTTGGAGTCGTCGTCCTTCTCAAAGTCGATTGGGGAGTTTCGCAGATGGAGTTTCGTGGTTCTTCTTCAGCTTCATATAAGCACAGATGGGAACATTTCAGACCAACGCATCACTTCCTGAAGCAGTCAGCTGAACTCGGCATCAACTCAACCATAAGGCGCCCGAGCTATGTGTACAACGCAGGTGAAGCGATCTCGCAATTTGAAGTGAACGGGAGCAAATCTGGACGAAGGAGTGAGGAGGGAACATGGCAAAACGGCAGGCGAAAGGGACAGTGAAAAGGAGCCAAGGCAACGCAAAAGCCAGTGAGACGAAGGAAAGGAAATGGGACCGCAGAACCATCACGACACAGTGCCGCTTTCGCAGTCTTCAACCACTCGAAACAGGCGGTGGGTACTGTCACTTCGTCTGCAGCAGAACGTATCTAATGCATGGCGTCTCGACGTCTTCGTCTCGCAACTCGCAGGTAACCAAAGATCATTCTCGCCGATCATCACAAAGGTCCAGACTCTAGAGATGAGGCGAGTGACTACAACTGAACGACGACCTTTACCGTTCGCTTGCACCTAACTTCGCGTTGCAACATTTTGAGCTTTCGCAAACGCGACTACGATCTGGCGAGATGAGAGTGGAATGTGGACGCGCTGTTGACAGGATGTTCTACGGCCACTATAAGGTAGAACAACAATCGACACTTCTCGATTGTCCATTTCATTTAGCATAACTCACTTAAAACACAATTTCTTCCGAACCCCGTAATTGCATACGTGACACACACAGTATCACAACAGCCTACGTACCATCAAAATTTTTGTTTGACTTCAATATTTCAGACGACAAGCGTTAGCTTCCGAACCCCGTAACAACGCCACAGTAGCCCAGTCTCTTAGAACTGTCACCTTCCGACGAAAGGTTGAGGGTTGAGATGGGGACTGGAATTGACCAAAGTACTCTAGCTTCGCCTTTCACTTGCGCTTCACTTCGTGCCGTAACATTCGGCGCTTTCACAACGCTCAACCAATCACTCCAGTCGGTCGCTACTCGCAACTACTACTGTCTGGCCAGAGCGGGTCCGTTCCCTGCTATTTAGTGCCTACATGTGCAGCTGCCGAGCGCCGACCAACTGTTTCACAGCCGCCATACGACAGGAGATTCCCAGGTTCAACGATGGTCAATGGTGAATAGCATCTCACCCAAGACTCAACCTTCCCCTCAGCAATTACCGCCAAACACAGTCATCGTACTCCGTCGCAAGGCTACATACAGTACCTTGCTCCTCTGTCGGCCTTCTGAATGTCGGAGGTTGGAGGCTGCGGCGGTGATGATTGATGAGGCCCATGTGGTGGTCTTCGTCGTCGTACTTCTCAAAGTCAATGGGTTACGCTTGGCCGGCCGATCGACTGACTCCGCAATGGGTCGTAAAGTCCTCGCCTGCTTGCCTGCGTCGTTGGCCGCTTTCGAAAAGAGAGGGAGAGGAAGCGGCACTACAGTAGCCGCTGCTCGCCTCACGTGAGCTTCAATCCGCATCAGACCGACCAACGGACAGAGCGACTTACGAACGGACGGACGGACTATTGTCCGTACCGCCGGAGGGTAATCACGCTAGAGTCCAGTGCCGATAACAGTAACAGCATAACAACACCAACAGGACGAGTTTCCAGTCCTTATATCTTCCTGGAGAGGTTGTGTTAGTTAGCATGCAGCAATCGTAGCAGTCAAAATCGCTTTTACGCTCCCATTTTGGCATTAGCAGAACGTACATAGGTGCCAACTCGGGCGGATTGAGTGAAGGAAGCCTAATGGAAGGCGAGCAACAGCCTCGGTGCCAGTTTACCCATGTAGGTCGCCAATATAACCAGTGCTAGAAAAGCTAATGCATGTACCTAGGTGTACATGCATGCATTGCACTTGCGCCGCAACACAAACAATTTTGACAACAAAATATGCCGAAGAAATCCAAAGTAGGCGCAAAACTTCGGCCAGCACAACATACTCCAGCCCGACTTCCTCTCACCTCTGAAGGGTTGGCTTGAGCTTTTTGTTTCTTCGCTTCAACTCTTGAGGTTACTTTGGATTTCCAGTCGAGGAAAAGCACCAGCAGTGGAGAACAATCACGCCAACGACGTTTTAAAACACGACTGAAGAAAAGGAAGCAGAGATCGACGAAGACGAGACGACCCTTCAGGCGCCTGTTCTACGCAAAGATTGTCTCGTCTTGTCTTGTTCAGGACGGGTTTTCTTGGAAATTCAGGGGGCATGATGAAACGGGGCATTTGTCTTTCTGGTGTTGGCGAAGGTCAAAATGAACGTACGGTACGATCGAATCGTACGCACGCTGCACTACCTTTGTAACTCTCGTGCAACGTTTGGTTGCGTGGAACAGGCGCCAGCTCAACAGGATGAGGCTGACAATTGAAGAGCAAGACATCTACGTACGTCCGTTCATCAACTTGTCAATTTGGCGAATACAGTAATCGTAGCGCTAATGTTTCATCTCGTGTTAGATCGCCCGTCTGGAAGAGCAGGTGGAGCGACTGCAGAAGTCGGCCAATGAGCGCGTCGACCCCCTGCAGTTCTCCAATCTGCAGCGAAAGGTCGAGGCTGTGGAGCTGGAGAAGTAGTCGACGGAGGCGGAGATGACGCTCGTCCGTGGGTATCTTAGACTTTCGCTTACTGTAGACTACTGTAGGTTAAGAATATGGTTGTGATTACTGTACCTCCAACGAATTGTAGGAGGCCAACTGGACGCTCTGTCGGAGTTGCAGCGACGGAACGAGCAGCGCTCTACACGAGTAATGGAATTGGAACGATCGGCAGCGGAAGATAAGTCAAAGCGCAAAGAAGCGACGGTGGCATTCGAAGCGGAAATCGCCAAGATCACAGAGGAGTAAGCCAAATTCTATGGGCAGTGGAGTGCTGTCAGTTTACCTATGTAGTCGAACGACAGTTTCATGATTTTCAGAGCCAGGGCAGAAATAGAAGCGGAGAAAGAGCAGGCTGTCAAGGAAGCTGTAGAGCAAGCCAAGTCGGAGAACCTGACAAAGACGGCAGCGTTGCTTGAGGCGGGGACTTGCTACCTCTCATCGACAGTTCCAGCCAAGTACTAAACTAACCATTTGCAGGTTATATAAACGAAAGCGGGAACATTTCAGGCGAACGCAGCACTTCGTGACGAACTAAAGAGAGCTCAACACCAGATTAACCTAAAGGCGCAGGAGCTATCCAACGCGATGGCAACGGTCTCTCGCTCGAACGCTACTACAGTCCATTCAAGAAAGGCGTGCACTAGGTGGTTTCTCGAGTCTGCAGACTTTGTGCTTTGCGAAACTCCAATCAATTATACATCGTTGGATGCCGCTGTACGAGTGTGTTGGCGCGGTGCGTGTTTGGGCATAATCACGCAACACGCACCGGCTTGAGGCGCACATGAAAATTTCGAGGTTTTGCGCAAGGTGGGCGATTCTGATAATTTTATACCAGCTGTTCCACAAGTTGTCCTCATATCATATTTCAAATTTCAGCGAAATCGGATGGCTACAGCGTTAGTTATGGCCTGCCGCGCGCACCCTACTTTGGCCCAAAATGGCCATAATCGCCGAAATCGGCCAAAGAGGGTACACTTTTTGGCACTCCTCCCCTCCAAAAGGGAGGAGTGCTATAGTGATCGTGCGGATTCTGTGTAAATTGGAACGCTCATAAGTCGGGCTAGGGATGGCCGATCGGGGCGAATTGTTTTTATTCGATACATAGGTCTCTGGATGGAAAAACCTGCATCGGAGGTCTCGACTTCCACACGAGACCCGATTTTTGGAAAATTGCCAAAAACCCGGTTTTTCGGCCTCCGACGAACTTTGGACGCTTAGAATAGTGTTCTGGTAGAACGTAGCGAGACGAGCTTTGGGCCGAATATGTAAAAGACATTGGGCTATCTGATGGTGGGGGCGCCGCCGGGCTGGGTCCGGTCCTTCCCGGGCCGGGTAGCAAAAACCCGGTTTTTCGACCCAAAAATAGGGTTCGCGGCCCCCGCTGTAAGTGTTTTATTCTTAAAGTAGAGGTTGTAGTTAATTGACAAGTGGCACATCTCAGATAGTCAATGACCGCACCGCATTGTTGAATTCGGTCAGATGTACCCCAGGCTGGGAATTATTGCCCAAAGTTGGGTCTCGGGGTTCCGGGCAAAACTTCGGGCCGTCGTAACTTTTGATAGGGTGCTCATATCGTGATGGGACAAACACCATTCGATAGATAGAGCTCGGCGAGCTCTATAAATGTCTAGTAGGTCACTTCTTTCGGAGATGCCCAATTTTGTGTAAAAATCGAAAAAATCGATTTTTCAGTCAAAATTCAAAAGTGGCGCGTTTCCTATTTTTTCGCCGCGCCTCAGCGCGGCGAGGTGTATATATACGGATGACAATGTGTGTGTGTGTGTGTGTGTGTGTGTGTGTGTGTGTGTGTGTGTGTGTGTGTCTGTCCGTGTGTGTGTCCGTCGCACCGAAGTAAGATATGTGGCATATGTGGTCAAGTAGAGTCGAGGTCGCTGAGCACGGATCCGATGTCCGTTTCTGTTGCTAATTTCGCATTTTCGAGATATTAGAAATATAAATTCGAAAATGTCGAAAATCGACTTTTTCGTCTGATGCGCTAGCCGCGAAATTTCTTCTCAAATGGAAGGAGCATGGACCGCGGATAATTTGTAACACAAAAGAAATTTTTGCAAATGTGGAATTTAATAGAAATACGCAATTATTTGTCAAAATTGCATAAATTGACTAAAGTACAACGTCATTTATTGACGAATGTGAATGCAGAAACGGAAAGGTCGTATGCCAATAAGAATTTGTGACATAGTTTTGCGGTTGTCAAAAATTGCAATTTCGAGATATTTTTAATCAAAATATGAAAATGTCAAAAATCGACTTTTTCACCCGATGAGCTAACGATGAAATTTCTTCAGAAATGGCAAGGGCATAGACCGCAGATAATTTGTAACACAAAACAAAATTTATCCAAATGTGGAATTTGATAGAAATACGTGACTATTTTTCAAAATTAAATAAATCAACAAAATAGAACGTCGTTTTTTTGACGAATTTGAACGCAGAAATGGTAAGAACGTGTTTTAATAAGAATTTGTGACATAGTTTTACAGTTTTAATAAATTCCAATTTCGAAATATTCAGAATTAAAATTTATAAAAAAATGTCAAAATCGACATTTTCGTCTGATGGTCAGAATTTTCTGTTTATTGATGAATGTGCACTCGGAAATAGAAATGCGTACGCCGAACACAGGAATACGTTCGCACCAAACTTTTGGCAAGTTTTTTTGTTGGATGTGACGTTTTCACACAGGTAGGAAACATCAGATGAACGGCGTCGTATCATGCCGATAACATATAGCGAACGCGGCGATATCACTGAGCTTCAGATCAGCTGTACAGACAACCGTATCGTGGGGATAGCTGCACTTGGCATTAAGGTACACATTCTCAAGACACTTTCTCCAGATGCTTCTAACGATGCGTACAAAGTTCACTATACTGTTCACTAAAATTTGACAGACACAAAGTATAGGTTGAACTTTTTACACACACAGCTTGTTGACTGCGCGGATCTATTCCGACGATATTAGCAGGGTTTGTGAGGCGTACAAGTATCTTCATAGGTTTTGAATTTCATGTTTCGGCGGGGGCAATTTTTTGGTGAAATTCACATTTTTCCTACAAATTTTCGGTATTTCGGTGTAAAGTGGGTTCAGTCGAGACATTTTGGTGTCAATTGGACTTTCACGTGATAGAGCATCAAAAGATACGTTGTTTTTGTTATAAGCACTTTATTCGTCCGACGCGTATTTTGGCGGGAAATTTGAATTCAAAATTTTGGTCGCTCGATTTGTCCAGGGCACCTACCGTGTAAGTACTCGATTCCGGCTTTTCGGGGACGCTGATCACGAATCTGACATTGGTTTTTCGTTTTGAGATGTGTGGGACCATTTTTTAAGAATTTTCATGCCACCATACGTGCCCTCAAGTCAGTGGCGGATCCAGGATTTTGGAATGGGGGGGGGGGGCGGAATTTTTTCGCTCGGCCTCAGCCGAGCGAACCCTATCAAGAGCTCGGCGTGCGTGCGTGCGTACGTACGTGCGTGCGTACGTACGTGCGTGCGTGCGTACGTCACGCTCGCTTCGGGCTTAATAACTCGCTCGTCCGACGTCGTAGGATGGAGTTTGAGACATCGTCGGGTAGCCTGCGGACTCCTCTCGCCATCTGAGTATTCAAAACTGAAATAAGTTTTCAAACTGGCGCGCTACAGTATCCCAAAGTGGGGTCCATTTTAAGACAAAAGTTGACCGAAGCTAGTCAAATCGCATATCAAAGTGAAGCGCTCGAGCTCCTGAGCACGAATCCGACAACAAAAAGTTCCAAAAGTTTAAACAGAGAGCTACAGTAACCAAAACGCGTCGAAAACTGGAAACGACACGCTTGCTTCGGGCTTAATAACTCGCTTGTCTGACGTCGCTGGGTTGAGTTCGACACATCGACAGGTAGCCCTCGGACTACTCTCGCCATCTGAGTGTTCAAAACTGGAATAAATTTTCAAACTCGCGCGCTACAGTATCCCAAAGTGGGGTCCATTTTATGACAAAAGTTGACCGAAGCTAGTCAAATCGCATATCAACGTAAAGCGCTCGAGCTCCTGAGCACGAATCCGACAACAAAAGGTTTCAAAAGTTTAAACAGAGAGCTACAGTAACCAAAACGCGTCGAAAACTGAAAAGGACACGCTTGCTTCGGGCTTAATAACTCGCTTGTCTGACGTCGCAGGGTTGAGTTCGACACATCGACGGGTAGCCCTCGGACTACTCTCGCGAACTGTGACGTCGAAATAATAACAAGTTTTAAAAATTGCGCGCTACAGTATCCCGAAGTAATGTCCGCGAAAAGTCAAAACTTCATCGAACCTAGTCGAATCGCATATCAAAATGAACCGCTCGACCTCCTGAGCAAGAATCCGACAACAAAAAGTTTCAAAAGGTCAATGAGAGGGCTACAGTAACCAAAACGCGATGAAAACTGCCGACTTTGGTTTGTTTGTTATATCTTGGCACTCGTGCGTTGCAGAGGAGCGATCTTGACATCGCTGAAGAGCTCACTGCAAGCCAGCATCAAATCATGCTCACAATTAACCTGTAGTTTTGCGTTAGATTCCAGTGTTTTTTAAATTTAGTCTGAAAAGATGATTTTCTTGGTGTAAAGAATTAAACCCGAGCGATACCAATGTTGCGTAGCAAGACCACTCCAAAAAGTGTAGTCGCGAGGAGGGTCAAAGACGCTGCACGAAACCGGAAAGGGCCTTGCTACAATCTCTGTAAAAAGTCAAAGCTCAAAACCACTCCGCTTTTTAAAAGAGACTTGTTGAGGCCACAGGGGGGACCAAGACGCTATAAAAGCACATAAAAAAATTTGCGCTGCAGGCGAAAATTTTTGTCGATCTTGGCCTATGTTGGGACAAAAATGCTTTAAAATAGCGCCGCAGGCAAAATTTTTGGCCGATTTTGGTACAAAAGTGTTATAAAATAGCGCCGCAGGCAAAAATTTTGGCCGATTTTGGTCTATTTTAGTAGAAAAGTGCTATAGAATAGCGCCGCAGGCGAAAATTTTTTGCTCTGGTGGTGCTGCCGCGCAATTTTTTTTTCTCGGAAGGGGGAATGGGGGGGGGGCGGTTTGGCCGAATGGGGGGGGGGGGGGGCGGACGCACAACCGCCCCCCCCCCTGGATCCGCTACTGCCTCAAGTGGAAAACCTGATTGTGCCAGTTCAGCTGAAGCTAGGTGTGCTGTATGTCTAATATGGGGTATAGTCGAGGGTGACAATTCCGAATTTGCTATTAATTTTGCGATCAGAATGGCCACTAAGCCTCACTGACGGGTCTCGTTCATCAATGGGCAGCATAATTTAACTCCCAAAATTCTTCTGAAAGAGGGGAGGAGTGCCCCGAGGGGCTCTGCCCCCGTCTACTAATCTTGTTTAATAACTCAAGAGAGAAATGGTGAAATTTCTTTAAACTTTCCGTGTGTGAACTAGGATCAATTGTCTACACAATGGAACAAACCCCATCTTATTCGGCTGCGACACGCTCGAATACGACTCAATCAAAGAGACCCAACTTTTGGCCGAAACGACGCTTTTCGGCTGGATTGCAGATCGAGGCCGTCCAACTAAGCGGCTAACGAGGTTTGTCTGTCCACGCCAGATCTCGAGACACGATCGACGAAATCCAGCGATCTATGTCTTAATCTGACCGCCGCGAGCTCGAACTCCCGACGTTCAAGTTTGGTCTTTCGCGATTCGCTAAATTTCAAGATATTTACCAATTTCTCTTGCGCTAAAACGCGCAACGGATTGCCACACGTCATGTCACACTCCCTGTTTCGCTGCGAGACGAACCTGCATTTTACTTGCGTGCGGCACAAGCGATACGAAAATCTCTAGCTACAGTAGATGGATCGCGACGAGCTATGCACCTCAGGTGAATACTGGCAGGGGCACAGGGTCAAATGACTTGAGATCTGTCTGAAATGTCCTATGGACTAAACCCAAATGTTTATAGGCTAAACAAAAGCGTCTACTGCGTATTGACAGGCACTGGAGCTGGTGCGATCCTAAACGTAAGCAGTGGCAGGGGCGCGGGGTCGAATGACTTGAGATCTATCTGAACTGTCCTGCGGGCTAAACCCAATTGTTTATGGGCTAAAGCCAAGTGTCTATTGTGTATTTACAGGCATGGGAGCTGGTGCAGTAGTAAATGTAGGCACTGGCAGGGGCACATTGTCAAATGACTTGAGGGCTGTCTCAAATGTCCTACAGGCGATTACCCATGGGCTATTGACCATAGAGATTCTCCTAACAGTGTCACCACTCATGACAGAGTTGTCGTTGTGAGACTCCAAAGTATATTCGCAGACAGTGCATGCACTGGCAGGGTCACAGCATCAAACTGCTTTGGATCTATGTCAAATGACTTTAGATCTGTCTGAAATCTCCTATGGGCTAACCCCAAATGTCTATGGGCTAAACCCAAGTGTATATTGTGTATTTACAGGCACAGGAGCTGGTGCGAGCATAAATGTAGGCACTGCCAGGGGCACAGTGTCAAATGGTTGAGATCTGTCTGACATGTCCTATTGGCTTAACCCAAATGTCTACGGGCTAAACCCAAGAGTCTACTGTGTATATACAGGCACATGAGCTGGCGTGATCCTAAACGTAGCCACTGACAGGGGCGCAGGGTCGAATGGCTTGAGATCTACCTGAAATGTCCTATGGGCCAAACCCAATTGTCTACAGGCTAAACCCAAGCATCTATTGTGTATTTACAGGCACAGGAGCTGGCGAGATCCTTTTCATAGGCACTGACCATGGCACAGGGTCTAACGACTTGAGATCTAATTGTACTATCCTGCAGTGCACTGAATTCGATGATTGTGCTATCTCCTTCATGCTCTGCAGATTACCCATGCGCTATTGACCATAGAGATTCTCCTATGGGCTAAAGGCTCTAGTCTACATTACTATGCCAGCTAGGTGTTTTGTCTGTCCGTCTGTCCGTCCGAGTACGCTTGCCTCCCTAGCACTTCGCCACGCGACGCTTCAGCATGCGCTTGCCTCGCTAGCACTTCGCCACGCGAAGCTTCAGCACGCGCGCGCCTAGACGCCAGCGGGACGCCAGCGGCGGCAATCAATCGATGCGCGGCCAGCGCCGCCTGTTGCTGCCTGCGTTCAACGCAGGCACTGCCTGAACAGTACGGCAATGCACTGTAGCAGAGTCTTGCAAAGGCGAACGGTGCGGCAGTGCGCGGTACAACAGAGAGGCTAGCAATGCGCAATTGCAACAGAGCCGAATAGTACGACAATGCTCGCGCAGGCAATTCTAGCCGCTTCAGCGACTATTTCGCTTGCAACAGGACAGATCTTGCAACAGGACAATCGGTCCGCTCTCTAGCATTTCTTTTGCGCGCCGCTTTGTACGGCGCGTTCGCCAGGCAGTCCGTGATGTTGGCTTGCAACAGGACAGACTTTCTGCAACAGGACAAATGTTGCAACAGTACAGACGTTGCAACAGGATGGTCGCGCGAGGAGACGAGCGCCATTGGCTCGCAACAGGACAGACCTTCTGCAACAGGACAGATCTTGCACCAGGACAGATTTTGCAACAGGACCGACTTTGCAACAGGACAGATTTTGCAACAGGACAGATTTTGCAACAGGACAGACCTTGCAACAGGACAGATTTTGCAACAGGACAGATTTTGCAACAGGACAGATTTTGCAACAGGACAGATTTTGCAACAGGACAGATTTTGCAACAGGACAGATTTTGCAACAGGACAGACCTTGCAACAGGACAGATTTTGCAACAGGACAAATCTTGCAACAGGACAGATCTTGCAACAGGACAAATCTTGCAACAGGATAGATCTTTCAACAGGACAGATCTTTCGACAGAACAGACCTTGCAACAGGACAGATCTTGCAACAGGACAATCGGCCCGCTCTGCAACAGCAACAGGACAATCGGCCCGCTTTACGTCGTAGAGTGGTAATCCCAATCGACATGTCAGGTGAAAGCTCTCGACGTGCCCTTTCATGCTAAACTACGCATTGGCCGTGCAGAAGTACATAGGTAGACGATACGAATGCTGGTGATGAACAGTACAGCAATGCTCGCGCAGGCAATTCTAGCTGTTTGAGGGACTACTTCGCCAAACTACCATTGGAACAATGTACCCCAGCAGAGCCTTGCACAAGCGCACTGCCATACGATACGAATGCTGATGATGGACAGCACGGCAATGCTCACGCAGGCAATTCTAGCCGCTTGAGCGACTATTTCGCCGAACTGACCGTTGAAATGAGGTACCCCAGCAGCGCCTTGAACAAGCACATTGGCAGACGATACAAATACCGTGCTAAACACATGACACAAATTCTTCTGCAACGGGAAAGCACGCTAGTTTCTATTATGCTATCTTGAGTTATTAAAAAAGTGTACCCTTTTTGGCCGATTTCACTCCACTCGAGTCGAGTCCACTCGAGAAGAACTGATGGCTTGGAAAGAGCGGGTCCGACTCACATTGCAATGAATTCTGCATTACCTTTCGAATTGCAGTATTCGAATCTTTTGAATTCGTGGTCGCCTCAGGCAGCGAAGCTGGAGCGGTCGACTCAGGTCGGTTCTACCGAAGAGAATCGGCCCTTCAAAATTGAAGTGGGCGCAGTGGTGGCCGCCAAGCGAGTCGCCAATAGGGAAGGAGCGAACGTCGAAAGGAGACGACAAATGGACTCCCTTCGAAAGTTGGTCCAAGCGGCACTCAGGGGAAAATTTGACTTGGACCATTCGATTGGCAAATCGGAATGGGGAAAATGACGGGTCACATATAAAACGGGACACGTCACATATAAATCGGTACTTCCACATATATTTTGGAACTTGCGCATATAAGCGGAACTTCCACATACAAATCGGTACTTGCACATATAATTTGGTGTTTGCACATATATTTGGGTACTAGCGCATATTAATGGTTTTGCAGGCGTAAACGCGTTCATAATGGGCAGCGGCCGTTAAAATGAACCGATTGCACTTTTATTGGGTATTGTAAAACTGTGAATTGCATTACATGTGTGAAGTAGTGGCCGTCTCGTGTTTCGTTACATTTCTTTCGGACACAGAATATTCCTTCCAGTTCAGGCTATGCTTAGGCTCGCCCTGCGCCCACCATGCACAAGAGTCAGTCGGCGTCGCAGTCTGGCGGGTCGAAGCTTAGGCTTAACGCGACCGGTGACCGACTTCAGGGCGCGCTGGGCGCGCGGAGCGCGCCCTGAAGTTGGTGGTCGCGCTAAGCCTCAGCTGAGACCCGCCAGGCGCGACGTCGACCGAGTTTTAGTGCAAACTTTTAGTGGGATGCACACTCCCCCACATGCTTTGCCTCGTGCTTAGGCCGGCTGTGCCCCTTCCCAGCTAGCGCTTGCGACAATCTTCACGTTGAAGACGGATTTTGCCTGGTCACCACACACACACAAGCGCTCGCTTGCTGACACAAACACTCTAGTTCGTGTGCCAGTCGTTTCTCTGCAAGCAGGGAAACAGACACGCCGAGCGGCCGATTATATGTGAAAGTCACGATTTATATGCGATAGTACCGATTTATATGCGATAGTACCGATTTATATGCGATTGTGCCGATTTATATGTGGAACTGTTGGGTATTTGTGATAGTGCCGATTTATATGTGACAGTCCCGTTTTATATGTGCCAACACCCGAATTATATGTGATGAGTGCCGTTTTAAATGTGATCCATCCCACCACCCAATCGGAATTGCTGTTGCGGCTGGCGGAAATCGTGGCTGAATGAACTGAATCTGATTTCACCATTTGGGTGTGCACTACCT
>JASAMZ010013856.1:0-18523 GCA_030248115.1 Linhomoeus sp. GSCO2_2 | reverse complement strand
TCGTCTTGCGTGTTTGCGTAATTAAGAAACTTTTTTATGCCAAGCGAAAGCGCACGTCGAGACCTTTCAGTTGACATATCGCACGCCGCTCTACGACGTAAGACGAGCGAGTAATAGCCGTTTTCAGTTTGAACCTTCGGGGTACTGTAGCGCGCGCAATTCAAACTTTTGAATTTCGAAGTCTCCTAGCGACATTACCAGTAAGTCGAGAGCTATCCATAAAGGCCAAGACCGCCTTCCTACGACTTTCCAACGCCGAGATCTGAGAGCGTGACGGACGAACGGACGCACGCACGCACGGACGATAAGCTCTCGTAGGGGTTCGCCCGGCTGAGGCCGGGCGAACAAGCTGTTTTAAAAAAGTTGAGTTGTTTTATTAATACAGAGTGGTTTGTGAGTGTTTTAAAGTGGAAGAGTAAAAGAGTGGGTACTTCTGTAAAGTATTTCGAAGCCTTTCCGATATGACGCGCGCCCGCCCGGAGTCCACTATTCATGCGCTACTTCTGACACGCTTCTTTTCTGAGGGGTTCTTGCAAGGCAACATTGGGATCGCCCGGGATTAATTTTTTGAGCAAGGCACACGCATTTCTGAGCGGTTGTTGCAAGGCAACATTGGTATCGCCCGGGATTAATTTTTTTAGCAGACAAAGTTGTTCGTACGACAAGAGTTAAAAAAACAAAAGTATTTCTTTAGGAATGACCGCTCAACAACTGCCTCAACGTAAGCTTTCAAACGGTCGAACGAATGCCCCTCTACAACGTACGACGAGTGAGTTAGGGCCGATTTGCTGTTTGAACCTTTGAGTTACTGTAGCTCGCGAAATTCAAACTTTCGAATCTCGATTTCTCTTAAAGGAATGATCAGTGTGCCGAAACCTATTCAACGTGCTCAAGATCGTCTCTCTACGATGGAAGACGAGCGAGTTAAAGAAGTCTTGCGTTTTGAACCATTGGGTTACTGTAGCTCGCGATATTCAAACTTTTGAGTTTCGACCAATCCAAGAACAAATGATCAGTGAGTCGAGAGCTATCCAACAAACTCAAGGTCGTCTCTCTACGACGCACGCTGAGCGAGGTAGAGCGATTTCTGTGTTAAAAACGCGAGAATGTCGCTTTTCGTGTTGCGTGTTTGCGTAATTTAGAAAATGTTTTATGCCAAACGAAAGAGTACGTCGAGACCGTTTAGTAGACCTATCGCACGGCGCTCTACGACGTAAGACGAGCGAGTTTGAACCGCTTTGCTGTTTCAACCTTTGAGTTACTGTAGCTCGCGAAATTCAAACTATTGAATCTCGACTTATCTTAACGGAATGATCAGTGTGCCGAAACCTATTCAACGACCTCAAGATCGTCTCTCTGCGACGGAAGACGAGCGAGTTAGAGAAGTTTTCCGTTTTGAACCTTTGGGTTACTGTAGCGCGCGAAATTCAAACTTTTGGGTTTCGACCAATAGAAGAACAAATGATCAGTGAGTCGAGCTATCCAACCAACTTAAGACCGTCTCTCTACGACGCACGCTGATTGAGTTAGAGCGATTTCTGTGTCAAAAACGCAAGAATGTCGCTTTTCGTGTTGCGTGTTTGCGTAATTAACAAAAGTTTTAACGCCAAACGAAAGCGCACGTCGAGACCTTTTAGTTGACCTATCGCGCGCCGCTCTACGACGTAAGACGAGCGAGTTAGAGCCGTTCTCAGTTTGAACCTTCGGGTTACTGTAGCGCGCGTAATTCAAACTTTTGAATTTCGAAGTCTCTTAGCGACATTACCAGTGAGTCGAGACCTATCCATAAAGTCCAAGATCTCCTTCCTACGACTTTCCAACGCCGAGATCTGAGAGCGTTACGAACGGACGAACGGACGGACGCACGAACGCACGAAAAGCTCTCGTAGGGGTTCGCCCGGCTGAGGCCGGGCGAAAAAAAGCAAGAAAGTCAAAGATCATCTCTCTACGACCGCCGAGACACAAAAGAGTCCCTCGCAAACGCGCGTACCCTACCATGTGTATGTGTGCCGAGTTCTCGCGCAGTATCGCCTGGCTGATGCTCGCCGAACAAGTGACCTCTAGTGACTTGACTTTCTAACCTTTGCATGTAGCCTATTTGGTTGTGCGGCATTTTGGGCCTGACTCGGCTGATAACTCGCACACGCAGCCAGTAGCTAATCCAGGGGGGGGGGGCGGTTGTGAGTCCCCCACCCCCCCCTCCCCCCCCCCCCCCCCACTCATTCGGTCGACCTGCCCCCCCCCCGCCATTCATCCTCTGGGCAAGAAAATTCGTGCGCGGTAGCACCTCCAGAGCAAACAGTTTGCCTGCGGCGCCATTATAGTGCCATTATCTATTGTAAGAGACCGGAATCAGCAAAACATTTCCCCTGCTTTGATGCAATATTGATTATTTGATACAATTTTGTAGTAAGTTCCGCCCAAAAGTTCCGCCCTCTCCCCATCCCAAAATCCTGGATCCGCCACTGCTCGCAACCCACCTAACGGCTGGTGCACTGCGCCTTCTTGGAGAACACTCCTGCCAGCGGCCATGGCCATCGCCATCGAGAACAGCAACCCTTTCATCATGGTTCGAGCAGAGTGAACGCCTCCATCCGACTACAATGTGACGCGTTAGCATATAACTGACTGACTAGTGAGTGATCCTGGCATGTTTTACAATGGGCGAATAATCGAACTATTGTTGCAAACGTGTTGGCGATGTACGAAGTTAAAGCTCCCTGGATGCAGCACTTTGAAGAGGGGAACAATCCAAGACCTTCTTGCTGAGTAGCAGCATCCAAAAAGGTTCCTTTCGACAGAAGGCTATGTTGCTCTCCCTTTCAGCACTCACTGTCCGTGCAGTTATGGAACACAAAGAGGAAAATCTGCGGTGCCTGCTTGCAAGCGGCCTGTTATGACGCCCCAGGATAGAACAACAAGGGAGAAGGAATAAACAATTCTTGGATTTGGCAAACAAATCGGTGTACGCACAAGATTTGTGGACCAGTTGTGTCGTGGCGTTAGCACCAAATGAGAAGCGCGACTATTTCGCTCTGATAGGTACATCTCTGCAGTCCACAAACCAATGTATTCTAGCGGCCGGAGAAAAGCCCTGCGCTGGCTCGCTTTGCTCGAGAGCCGCCGTCGGCCGTCCCAATGTCAACCAAAGTCCATTCAAGAAAGGCGTGCACTGGGTAGTCTTTCGAGTCTGCAGACTTTGTGCTTTGCGAAACCCCAATGATTTGTGCATCGTTGGATACCCCTGTCGGAGTGTATTGGCGCGGTGCGTGTTTGGCCATAATCACGCAACACGCACCAGTTTGAGGCGCACATGAAAAATTCGAGGTTTTGTACAGGGAGGGTGCTTTTGAAAATTTTAACACCAGTTGTACCCCAAGGTGTCCTGATGTCATATTTCAAATTTCAGCAAAATCGGTTGACTACAGCATTAGTTATGGCCTGCCGCGTGCACCCTACTTTGGCCCAAAATGGCCTAAATCGCCGAAATTGGCCAAAAAGGATACACTTTTTTAATAACTCAAGAGAGAAACGGTGGAATTTCTTTAAACTTTCTACGTGTGAACTAGGATGAATTGTCTACACGATGGAATAAATCCCATCTAATTCGGTTGCGACACGCTCGAATACGACTCAATCAAAGAGACCCTACTTTTGGCCGAAACGACGCTTTTCCGCCTGTTGGACAGCCTCGATCCGCAATCAAGCCGAAAAGCGTCGTTTCGGTCAAAAGTAGGGTCTCTTTGATTAAGTCGTATTCGAGCGTGTCGTAACCAAATTAGATGGGGTTTGATCCATCGTGTAGACAATTGATCCTAGTTCACACGTAGAAAGTTTAAAGAAATTCCACCGTTTCTCTCTTGAGTTATTAAAAAAGTGTACCCTTTTTGGTCGATTTCGGCGATTTAGGCCATTTTGGGCCAAAGTAGGGTGCACGCGGCAGGCCATAACTAATGCTGTAGTCAACCGATTTTGCTGAAATTTGAAATATGACATCAGGACACCTTGGGGTACAACTGGTGTTAAAACTTTCAAAATCGCCCTCCCTGTACAAAACCTCGAATTTTTCATGTGCGCCTCAAACTGGTGCGTGTTGCGTGATTATGGCCAAACACGCACCGCGCCAATACACTCCGACAGGGGTATCCAACGATGCACAAATCATTGGGGTTTCGCAAAGCACAAAGTCTGCAGACTCGAAAGACTACCCAGTGCACGCCTTTCTTGAATGGACTTTAATAGTTAGTTTCACTGAGCACTCTCCCAAACAAGATTCACGTGTACATCAAAATCCAAAATTCGACTTTCCTCGCCTGCAGTGCAGTATACCGCCGCGCTAGTAAGAGTACCAGAAACAGTTGTTTGCCTTGCTTTGACCGGACTAAAGACAAAGACTGACGATGGAGCACGACAAAGCACAGTTTTAGGTTGTTACCAGCATAAAGCCATAAATGACGACGGACACTCGATTGCTCTAATTCGCATCAACTGGATATTTATGGCTACATATGTCTAGACTAATTTGTAAGTTGATTTTTAGGCTTCGATAGCAAAACCAAGACCTATGGTAGCGCATTGTTCCACTGTCAGATCACAAGTTTTTCAGACGGTGAAACCAGAGTGGGTTCTTCACGGCCTCCTTCGTAGGGGGATGCTTAGTGGGGTCGTTGCAGGAGTTGGTGCTGCAACAGCAGGCCTCGCCTGTGAAGCTGAAGCCTTGTGGCAGTGGTGCTTTGGTCAGCTGAATGAAAGCATGGGGAAATATTGCGCGGTTTTGGGAGGAATGCCAGAGGTATTGAGACTCTCCACACACTCAATCATAGTAGCTGACCTTCAAAAGCTACCGTACTACAGTTGCGAAATATGCGAAGCGTGAACTCACATTGTGGCATCCCGAGGCTGGGATGTGCGCATGTTTGCAGCTGCAGCCGCCTACCGTCAACTGGACTGAGAGGGTGGCGTTCTCAAATGTGCCAATCATAGTGGCACAGCCGTCGCCCCATGACGGGGGGGGGGGGGCAAGGCAGCGACGAGGCGAAGTAAAGTACGAGGTAAGTACTTACCCGGTTTCCGAGTTGCCATCACTACCCACAATGGGTGAAGAATCAGCGCTCTGCACGCCAAGTTTGCGCTCTCCTCTTTGTGGGTAGACAGGTAGCATTTAGGATGAAACACAAAGGGGCGACGGCTAGGTACCATCTAGGTACGTACAGTGTACAACTACTAGCAGTTTCCAAAAGCGTCCCTTTTCGGCAGGAAGTTTCTGTTACTCACAATGGGCGAAGAATCATTTTGTTGCAAGCACCTCTTTGTTCGGAAAGTTTGGGCCCTTGTGGCATCTACAATAGATCCAAAACACAATAGGAAGCCATTTACGGTCTGCCCAATGTAGAACCCTCCTCGAACTTACCCACTGGACAACAAGGAATAAAAATCTCCCAAATATGTCTGCAACTTAGCTAGCGTTGGAACATCGTTGAATGGGAGCGCGACTGCATTTCCATCGATGAAGCACCTTTGCAGTCGCCACAGCCAACTGCTCTCGCGAGTTTAAAACATGGATTGTAGAGTGCAAAACACTGTCTTCTTGCAAGTGCTGCTGAGGCGTCAAAGTGGTTCACAAAGTGTACCTGTTGTACATTACACTGTCAAACAAGTGTGGCGGACGAATGGCTAGACTGGTGGGTATTCACACACATGTGCTGCGGTCTGTCTATAAGCATAGTGGAGGAACCGTGTTGTGCCGGGTGTTTCGACGAACTACCTACTAACGTCGATAACACGACTATGCAAAGTATGCGCGAGTGACAACGATGCACAGTTTATAAGTGAGCACTGTGTACACTGTGCTGTTTTCGAAGTGTCTGACAGATGTGATGCTGCGCCAGCATTAGACGTGCTTCTGCCGCAATGTAGGTAATGCACACAGAGTTTTACGTGTCTGCACAGGACACACAAAGGTTTCACTAAACTTTCATCACCCCACTCTGTCATCACTTTTACACTGAAATGCTCCGTTGCACTTCATAGTTTGTTCGCTTTCCATCCCAGTCTCCTTCAGTCGTTGTTGTTGTTGTTGTTGTTGTTGTTGTTTCCAAGACTAAACCGTCATGTACACTCAGAGCAGAGTCGAAATCAAACGATGGGTTACTGCGCCAGTAAGCGCAGAATATACGCCATTATCGCAGCTGTAGCAGTCGTCACTGGCATTGCGGCGTTGGCGGCCCTGACGTTGGTTGTCTTCCTCTCATTGAAGTCATCGGAAGCTGATGCGACGACAGTGGCTCCGCAGCGTCCACTCAAAGGTGACCCCTGTCTTTGTCCGGTGTTCGATTTTGTAAACTGTTTTGTCTTTATCTTTTCCTGCCTTTAAATTTTCCTTAGATTGTCCCTGAATTGTCTCAAGCAGAATTGCTTTAGTGCCCAGTGAAAGCTCCCTTTTCCAGTTCATGAAAGCCACCGTGGCGCAAGTTTATACCACCAGGTACTCTCTTTCCTTCAGTCCATCAATTGTCCCAACGAATGTCCATCAATTTCCCAGAAATTGCCCAGCACCAAATCGTACCTAGCACGTTGGGTGATATTCTACTCAGTGCAAAGGACAATTTAAGGGCAAATTAAAAACAATTTACTGATTTGTCCCAGCGGCTCATTTTGATTGTCTTGTTTTTGTCTTGCCCTTCCGACAACCCAGGACAATCTAAACCGTCTTGTTTCGTCAGGCAATTTAGTCGAGTTAAGCCGTACTTTAAACGCAGGGTGGCCAAAAGAAACTTAAACTAGTTTTAGTTTCAGTTTCAGTTACAATCAGTTTACTGAAACTAAAACTGAATCTAAACTGGCACGGTCTCCATAACTGAAACTAAAACTGAAACTGAAACTCACAGATTAGTTTAAGTTATTTTAATGCCAAATTTTACCAAATTAAAACGAATTATCACAATGTCTTGCCAATATTTTAGCATGTCGAGACATTTTGTTCATGTTTAGGTCCAAAATATGCAAAGATGCTACCCCAAGTACAGAAATCGCTTCTTTGCCCAATAAATATCATCCCCCACGAGCAATTCGTTGTGACTTTCTGAACCTTCAATAACTGAAACTTAGTTTCAGTTACTGAAACTGAAACTCGAGAGGCGGCTTAACCGATACTGAAACTAAAACTAAAACTCAGCCAGCACCATAATTATAACTGAAACTGAAACTAAAAGGGGTTTCTATTGGTCACACTGTTTAAACGCCGGGCAGCTGAACAGAACGTATGGAGAAACCCATCTTCCTGTAACGGTATGTCGCGCTTTTGTGGTGGGTTTTTTTTTTTTTTTTTTTTTTTTTTTTTTTTTTTTTTTTTTTTTTTTTTTTTTTTTTTTTTTTTTTGTTTTTTGTTTTCCATTTGGAGGACGAGCTACATAGATGCTGCCACCGCGGCGACAAGCGCTATCATTTATTGAGAGTATGGGACCAGAGCTTTTATCAGGATTTGAGCAAAAGAAGGAAATCGGCAAGCGACCTACGAATGATCAATGACTGGGTTAATTTATCGCTATAAAGTCATTGTCGAGCAGATCCACGATGGGGCTGATCGCTAAGCAGACCGCGTTGAATTTCAGGGCTTCAAAAGCAAAAGACCTATGGTATGGACCTAATGCCAGATCACAAGTTCTCCAGACGGTGAAACCAGAATGGCTTCGCGGCTTCCTTCGTAGGAGGTGTCTGAGTGGGGTCGTTGCAGGAGTCGGTGCCGCAACAACAGGCCGCGCCTGTGAAGCTGACGCCCGGCATCACTTGGACGTCGCTCACCTGAAGTGGGGGAAAGTGGGGGAATGAGGGGGGGGGGGGGGGGGGGGGGTCGCGTGGGAAAAGAAGTGACTGTTTTCCGGGAAACCACCGCTCGCTCCCTGTGCCACTGTGTAACCGTAAGTTTCCACCTTTCACTCACGTTGCGGCATCCGGAGGCCGGGGCGTGAGCCACGCTGCAGCCGCAACCGCCCGCTATCACCGGTTTGGTTACGGCGCCCTTGGTCGCTTTGCCTTTTATGGTGGAGCAGCCGTCATTAAACCCCGGTGGGCAATTGAAGCCGACGGCGGCTCGTTTTGCCGCCTCTGGGTCTGTCCCCTCCACCGCGTAGGCCAGACACTTGGTGACTTGTCCCGAAGACACACGCTGGTCTCCGAAACCTGAGTTAACCACCAACAACAAAATTGATCGGTATTGGGACAACCCCTTCCAGCGATCACGACTATTGCCATTGAGAGTACAGTGCCAGTCCTTTTATCCTTGTTCGTGCAAAGAGAGAGGAAGAGGCCATCAAACTACGCGTAAACGCGCTTAATACGGATAAATATTCTGATCCCGACCAACTTCCTATGTTAATGCAGTACAACACACAGTGCGGATGGTCTGGACCGGATGAAATTACATATGTAGTCCCAACAGTGAAATTGTGCGTGCAATCGGGATTTTCGACAAAATTTGGGTCATAACCAGGGTTCCGGCGGCGGCCTGTATGGCTGATTGGGCAGAACTGTGGTTGCAGCCAGGCCAACCCGACACACGGTTCTGTACCTACAGCAGAAAACCCACCCATCGTCTGCAAAGCTTCCTCCAGTGGAACGCTTCGGCCAGCGGCCAGCGTTATCATCACCACTGAGAGCAGCAGACCTTTCATCATGGTTCGACTACAGGGAGTTGGAGAGCGCCTCAAACTGACTACAAACAAAGTGTTCAAGGGTGACTGCTGCTGACAAAATGGCAATCCGGTAGCCGTCGCCGTTCCTTTTATGCCTGTGGTCTATCTCTTGGTCTATTGATGGAAGGGTGAATACCGTGATTTGCCCACTTCGTACAAAAGTTTCTCTTTACTCACAATGGGTGAAGAATCAGCGTTTGTACGCCGACTTTGAGCTCTCCACTTTGTGGGTAGGCAGGTAGCATTCAAGATGAAACACGCAGGGGCGACGGCTAGGTACGATCTAGGTACGTACAGTGCGTACAACTAGCAGCTTCCAAAAGCGGCCCTTTTCGGCAGGAAGTTTCTGTTACTCACAATGGGCGAAGAATCATTTTGTTGCCAGCACCTCTTTGTTCGGAAAGCTTGGGCCCTTGTGGCATTTAGATCCAAAACACAATAGGAAGCCATTCACGGTCTGCCCAATGTAGGTTCATAGAACCCTCTTAGAACTTAACCACCGGAAAACGAGGAATACCAATCTCCCTAATATGTATGCAACTTAGCAAGCGTTAGAACATCGTTGAATGCGAGCGCGACTACATTTCCATCGACGAAGCACCTTCGCAGCCGCCACAGCCAACATTCTCTCGCGAGTTCCGGTGCCGCTTGAACATGAATATAGTAGAGCGCAAACTACTGACTTCTTGCAAGTGCTGAGGCGTAAAAGTGGTTCACAAAGTGTACCTATTGTACCTACTCTGTTAAACAAGTGTGACGGACGAATGGCTAGACTGGCGGGTATCTCTTCGTCTGCCGTTTCTTCGTCTGCGGAGGCCTGGGTGCAGTGGGAGACTACCTATCCAGCTGTCAGTTTCTGGACTCTGCAGCGGGGTCCTGGCGACCGCTGCTTACCGATATGCCCTTCAGAGTGTCAGAGTGTCGCATGCCTGCGCCGTGGCCGTCCAACCCTTCCTCTACGTGCTCAGAGGCTTCTCGGACAGCGGAGGAGAGAGCAACAGGCTGCTTCGCTACGACATGGAGAGCATACGTTCAACATGAGGTTAAATTTGTAGAAGTGTTCTCTACACATGATACAAAATCGCTGTAAAATTGTGGCGTAGGCGAAAATTTCTGCTAAGAACGTGATACCACACAAAATTTTTCTTACTGGGAGGAGGAAGGAGGCATTCTGGCCTCCCCCTCCCCCTGAATCCACTACTGTCCCCCTGCCCAGTTGAACGTATGCTGGAGAGCGGCAATGGAGGTTGGGTGGAGCTGGCTCGGATGAAAGAGAAGCGGTACGGCGGCGCTGCTGCTGCGATCACGATAGAAGGCCAATCATACATCGTCTTCTGTGGAGGGAACAACTATCCGCATTACTACAGCAGTTGCGAGCAATATCAGATCTCTGCTGATAGATGGCTGCCGCTCCCCTCCATGGGAGAGAGGAGGGAGTCGTTCGAACTGGCAAAGGTGGAGGGAAGACTCTACGCGCTAGGAGGATACTATTTCGACAGAGGGAGCCACTATCTGGGAAGCGTTGCAGGAAAGAGAGCTGGTGGTGGCAGCTTGAAACTAAGTAATAGTGGTGGCAGCCGAAAACTAAGTACTTACTTAGTTTTACTTAGTTATTTTGAAACTGAGTACTTAGTTTCTTACTTAGTTTTATTTTAGGAAAACTAAGTATATGTACTTACTCATACTCATACTTAGTTTTCCAGGCCCGTACTTACTTAGTTTTGCAAAATTTACTAAGTACTTTTTCATGCTTACTCAGTTTTACATAGTTCATAAAAACTAAGTTAGAAACTAAGTAAACAAATTGCCTGTCAGCGGAGCAAATTTCAGCGCTGTATTTTTGCATATCGCACTGTTTGTCATGGCTTCCATACGTTGAGAAGGTTTAAGGATATCAAAATAGCTAAGGAACTTAGTCTTAGGATACCTTTGTGGCTCTACTTGCCTCGAGTTGACAATTCACCAGCATTTGCAAGACCAGTCCAAGCATGATTTTGTTAAGTTAGCTTACTTAGTTTACTTACTTAGTTTACTTAGATTTTTGGAGTAGGTACTTACTTAGTTTTGCTAGAAACTAGGTAAGCATGCTTTACTTACATAGTTTTACTTAGTTTTCTGAAAAAAAAACTAATTACTTACTTGGTTACTTACTTAGTTTATTTTTGGGAAATTGCCACCACTAAAAGAGAGAGTGGTTTCTACGTATGTACATATTTGTGTCCTATTGTATTACGTGTGTCCTAATGGTATTACATGTGTCCTATTTCGATGGCCAATGTCGTCGGTTGCAGTTGGGTGTAGAGCGTCAAAAGCCGCCTGAGGCATGTGTGACGACTTGTATACTACAGAGTTACCACTGCAACAGATTCTCATTACTGCAACGCTTTCCTTGGATTCCATGGAGATGTGGGACCCAGCGGTGGGGCAGTGGGCGACGCTGGACGAGAAGCTGCCAGAGCCTATCTGCTGTTTTTCAGCCGTCGTAGTGTGAAAACCACACTGGTCTAGGCACAGAAATGAGTATAGTTGGTGGTGTCAAATGGTCTGTCATGAATTCATAAGCTTACCCCCATGTGACATTCCATATGCATGGCGATCTTACCAGGCAGCGGTGATTTATGCATACCAGACGCTGTGTAACGTAACCGGTGTTCGAAACTCGCCACACATAGGACGGCAAAGCTGAGTTTTCAATCGGTGTTTGCTGTTTAGGTATGTCCGGCCGCGGTAGTTGGTTGTACAGTAGTTGGTTGTAGGGTCTGGACTAGTTCTAATATGAAACAGACAGTGACAGTGGTACAGCTGCTGTGGTTGGTTCGCCAAACAAACGCAGTCATACCAGAGTAGTTGTGGCTAAAGAGAGAAGGGGAGCAGCTGACGTGTGTTGCTAAAGGCGGGAACATCGGGCATGAGCCCACATAAACGCCATTTGTCACACGTCCCAGTGCGATTCGCTGTAGAACGACACACTGTCTATAACAGACTACGCGCAATTCATGACTAGTGAGTGGCCTGTGTTGGGGCAAATATAGGATTTAGTCTGACAGGCGAGCATTCTCCCCAAACGAACACGTCCACAGAAATCGCAAGTATTGCACCCTTAATTGTATAAATCAAAGAAAACAACTACAATTTGTCCATAGGCTGTCCTGAGGTTTGTAAAGGTAAAGGTTTGTATTGTGTAAAGGCAAAGTAAGACTCAAAAATGTCTGCCGGCCGTGGTCGGGGACGTGGTAGGGGCAAGAAACAGGAACCCCCAGCCGAGAATCCCAAAGAGGAACTCGAAAAGAAGCCTTATCAATCCGAAACTGATCCTATGGCCCATCGTGCTACAGAAATGGCAACACTGTCGGTATCTGACTCCAGCAGCAGGCGACCTTTGGCGGGCAGAGGGAGAAGCAGGGGCAGGGGAATGCCTGTAACATCATCAGAAGATGGCTACGAAGGCAATCGACGCCGTCCCTTGATCCAGTCAATGGCAGAGTCTGCAGATGACCAGAAGGGCGGTCGTCATGGCAAAGGGACGGATATGGCTTCAATCAATGGGGTCAGCGCCATTTGGATTTCGTCTTGACCTTGTGGAGTGGAAGTTGTAGGAAAAGTGTCAAAGTATTACCATAGCTGGCACTTCGTTATGCTCAGAATGGTGAAACTTCTGTATCCACATCATTTTGTGCCCCGACGCAGAATCATCTGACGAGTCTACCCTGTCAGTCATTGCCAGAATATACAATTTTACAGTAGCCTCCCTCCTCTTTTAGGTCCAACTGGCCAAAAGGCCTGGCCATGCCACAATCACTGACGCGAATCGTATTCAGCTCAAGGTCAACTTCTACGAAGTGGCTGTTCAAACAAGAAACACCATTCCACTCTTCTACAAATACAATGTCACTTTTGGTTGTGACAACGACGTGTCCTCAAGCGGACAATCGCGTTTCAAACTGAGCCAGTGAGATGGGTTGCACTTTCACTAGCGACTGCACATTAGTAGCTACATATTGTTACATCTGATACATTATAAGACATGTGTGCCTTCACTAGTTGCGCAGATTCTTTCAGGACAAAGCGCAATGCATTGTTTTGGGCAGCCGTGGAGCAAAACAATGGCATATTTGGCGATCACCATGGAATTGTCTTTGAAGACAGTCTGTGCTTCTCGAAAAGAGAATTTCAGTTTCCAGACAACAAGGTTTTTGGATCTCATTTCTGTTTAATACTAAGTACATAGAATAAACACGTTCAAGAAGAATAGAATAGACTTGGATTGATGTCATAAGACACTTTCAATCAAAGCCGCGTGAACGGTCATGAAAGAACTTTGTTTTACGATAGCATTGCGCAGCACTGTAATGGCCGAGTAGCTGCTGTTCGATGTATACCATATTCAGACGATTCTCAACATGTCATCAAGCTGTTTTCCATTCAGAGATACATGGAACTGAAGGTCGAAGTTAGACTTGAGGGAAGCTTCCGACCAACGTCTGAGGCCATCAGGATCGAACTGGACAGGAACGAACCATTCGAATTGGATTTTGGAAAAGCGCTGACTCATGTGGAGGTGTTGCAGTGCCTTCGGCTGCTGTTGATGCAGAGGAGACGCTGTACACTGGACGAGTGAGTAGCTACATTGTACATAACGCTGTTTATCCTCATGAACGAGCAGTGTCCCCCACCACTTCAGCTACTCTAAGTCGTTCTTCACCTGCAGACAGTCCTATTTCAATCTGTGGAATGGCCACTTGGACCTGGACCTGGGCAAAGGGAAGGAGTGTTTGAGGGGGCTCTTTGTCACAGCAACTGTGGGAGGACATAAAGGCAGTCCGAGGATCTTTGTCAACGCCAATGGTAACGAATGACTGGAACCTGGAAATATGCTGAGAATGTAGCGTGTTGTAGCAAGAACGCTGCTTGCACTACTGTTCGTGCATCTTGTATGTACGTACTAGCTAAAGCGAATATGTGAAAGAACAGCTCAACATGCCGATGACTGGTGTTTTTCAGTGGCCAACAAAGCATTCCTCAAGCCCCTCCCTGTGATTCCATACATTGAAGAACTGTTGGGCATCACCGTGGATGAGAAAACCAGTTTGACAGGGCAACAACGCGCTATCATTGAGAACGACCTGAAGTCAAAGGAGTTCAAAGTTCACAACATAACTTATCGACTGACTTACTTGGGACCACCTGCTAGACAAGTCCGGATCGTGGTTGAAGAAGGCGGCGAAATCACTGTCGAACAACACCACAATGGAAGGCTGCGGGACCAAGGAAGAGGGCCTCTGCAACTGGCGCACAATTTGCCAACTCTGGTTCAAAGGAAGGCAGTAACTGGGAAAGAACAGCATTTGCCCATGGAACTATGTCAGTTGAAAGAGAAGCAACTGGTGTCGCCGAGAAATCTCGAGTTGTTGAAGTCTGACATGACCAAGGTGAAGTTATGCGTTTCTCATTGTACTCGCGTATGTATGTGAGTAATGTCCACAGTATGTGAGGCCCAGTTACCTGTTCTGTTGTAGGCCACAACACTGAAGGCGGCTGACCACCAGTGGGTGGTACAAAGCCTCTTCGAAAGCAACTATGGCCGGAAAGATGTCAAGCGAACGAGGTCAGTAGACCAAAACCAAGTCAAAAAGAATCAAAACCCTTTCTTGGACGAGTTTCAACTCACCCTCTCTTTTAACATGCTGCAGTTGGATGGCTTCGTTGTGCCACACCCACCTATCTACTTCGATCCAAGGGTGCGGTGTCATATTGGATGGAATACTATGACATCCTTTCTGTGACTTGCTAAGGCGCAAAATTTCACTTCAGCGACAGAGAACGTTGACAGTGCGTGGCCCTGGCGTCTTCTCTTCTCAAGGCCATTTCAACCAGCCGGCTAGTGTGGATCGCTGGGCCTGCTATTACAGCTGCGACTATGATGACGACATTGCGTATGACGTCTTGTTACTTAATAGGGTGGTCACAGACACAAGCACTTGTATGGACGTACACGGGTCTGCACGCACCTTGTACAGTCTTTAGTGAGCCAACACTCGGCAGTAAGCTGTTACTGTCAGACAACTTACCAGTTCTTTACCAGGTGCTTCCGCAAAGCGCTGGTCCACACGTGCAAGAACCGCGGCATGCAGTTTCGCGAGGACATGCCATATGGCAGAGTGCACGTATACGACGCCGAGTCTCTCCGGACCAACTTTCGCCAGGCCAGCAAGGATTGGGGATGCGATTTCGTGCTTGTCATCGTGAAGCAAAGGAACGACGAGCTATACAGTAAGTGTGAGTGTGCGTACTACGGCATTCAAATTCCTTGGAAGCTTCAAACAGACTGGACTCTCCTCAACTTCAGAGTGGATCAAGCGTTGTGGCGTACAAGAGTTCGGGCTGGCTACCCAGGTCGTCTGTCTGCCTGTAGTCAAGATGGCCAGCCGCAAACTCAGGGATGGCCAAGCCCTTTTCCATCCAATTCTCTTCAACATCAGTCTAAAAATCAACGCAAAGCTTGGTGGAGTGGCCTGGATCCTGGAGAGTGATGAACTGTGGGTTTACCGAGAGCTGATTCAAGAGCTGATATCTACAGATTTCACTTTATCGTGAAAGTGTACATAGACATGTGCGGCTTCGATGCTTCCATCTTTAGATGGCAGAGGCTGACAGACGAGAAAAAGCCCACGCTGTTTATTGGAATCGACGCCAGCCACTGTGGTTCGATTTCCAGAATTTGTGAAATTGCTGAGCTGTTTTCTTATGGCACACGGTATGCAACATTTCAGGAACTGAATCGCACAGGCCTGAAGGGGGAGAGTCTCAAGTCTCCATTGGTGCAATAGTGGGCAGTGTGGACCTGGAAGCTTTTCGTTATGGGGTTTCTTACAAAGTCGGTGGTTGCAACTGAACGATACATGATACAGAGGTATAGTGGAGCTGCGTACTTATCAGGTGCAACCAGGCGACAAGGGGGACGTTCTGCTTGAAATAACAACACAGTTTCAAGAGCGAATAGAGGAGTTCTGGCGACGGACGGGCCAGAAGCCTGCCAACATCTTTGTCTTGAGAGATGGGATCAGCAACACCCAGTTTGGCATGGTGGGTGGCTGAGTACAGTACAGTGGTAGAGTTCGGTAACCATTTGGAGTAGAGTCTGGAAACGTTGACAACTTTGGGGCAAACGTGATTTGCTTATGGAGATGGAGTTGTCATGCAGAACCACCGGCTGACGTAAACCTTGAGCATCCACAGAGTCGGATTTGCATAAGAAACCACACTCGTCGATTGTAATGGGTTGCTGTGCCTTTAGGTCAAGCAGTGCGAGCTAGAGTGCCTCCGCCGCGCATGCAAGAATCTCGACGTTGACTACCAACCCAAAGTGGCCTATCTGGTGGTGCAGAAGAGGCAAGGCATGCGTGCGTACCCAGTACTGGGAAAGGATAAATATGGGTCTGGTGGAAACGTGCCAGCTGGAACCTGCGTCGAACACACCATCACGCACCCCATCAACTATGACCTCTATATGGCAACCCACTGCGCCATACAGGTGCGATCAATCCATACAAATGATACGACTGGCCTCTACTTTTGTGTGCTGATTCATACACACCAATGCTCTCCTTAGTAGCTTTGCAGAGAGTAAGCTTTCGATGAAACACCACTTCAACACGGTATCGTTTAGCAATATCCTCTAGTTGCTTTCACATGTACATTGCAGGGCACCACTCGACCGGCCCACTACCAAGTCCTGCACAATGACATCAAACTAACCGCCGACGAGATGCCATCGCTCCTGTTCCGCCTGGCGCATCACTACGCCAGGTGTGACACTTCCGAAAATATTCATTCTTGATTAATCAACGAAATGTCATCTTGTGTTTCAATTTTGAAGGTGTACGCGCACCGTGTCGCTCCCCGCGCCAACCTACTACGCTCACCTGGCCTGTGACCAAGCGAGGAATATGCTGAACGCCGTGTGGGTACCAGTAAGATTGCAAGATTTCAACGAAACCCACTGAAAGCTTGATCCTCCTGTCAAATCAGGGTGGCCAATAGAAACTTAAACTAATTTCAGTTTCAGTTTCAGTTACAATCAGTTAACTGAAACTGAATCGAAACTCGCGCGGATTCCATAACTGAAACTGAAACTGAAACTGAAACTCACAGTTTAGTTTCAGTTATTTGAATGTCAAATTTTGCCGAATTTCAGCAGATTTTCATAAAATTCAAGCCGAATTTTTCTAAATATGTAGGCGTTTTGCTCATATTTAGGTCCAACCAAATATGCAATTTAGAAATCGCTTCTTTGTCCACTAAGCATCATCCTACACGAATGATTTTGAACAGCTCGTTGTGACTTTCTGAACCTTCAATAACTGAAACTCAGTTTCAGTTACTGAATCGAAACTCGAGCGGATTGGATTCCATAACTGAAACTGAAACTGAAACTCAGCCAGCACCATAATTTTAACTGAAACTGAAACTAAAATGAGTTTCTGTGTCAAATGCAGTAATTTTCAGCGTGTCGGAGCGTCGAGATGCAGGCGGAGCCCACCTGACCGAGCAGGAACTGTTGGGATTCTTCGACGACATCAAGCTGACGGGCACGAAGTCAATGTTCTTCATATGAGTTGTAACCACAGGGCCCTTGCTTTGAGCGTGCGCCAAGCGTTCCTTCTCATGACAGAATTTGTAAACAGTTGCGCCTATTAGTCTTCTGGTTGTCCAAACGAATCTAGAACTTTTTTGTTGGGTTGCTTTTGCTGTGGTCTCCTTCTTTCGGTGCTGATGGCTGCGTTTCTTCCTGTCAGTCACGTCAGAACTTCCTGGCAAGACCTTGTAGATACTGATTGGAGTAACGGCAAATCGATGAGCATCCATCATTGGACGACCATGGGACTGAGTGCAGCTCATGTGCGTGTGTGTGCTGTAGAATGCTCAGGTTACCTATGTGCACTGAGAGACACACATAAGGTAGACAACTAGCAATTCATTCATAGCTCATAATGGATAGTCATCAGACAAGGTTACGCTGTTGGCACTTCGAGTACTGCGAATTTACTTCTGGCGAGCCTTCTCGAAACAGCCCAGCGTGCAAATGCTTCATTCAGCACGAACCCCAGTGAAGGCCAATGCCTGCTACAAGGCAGTGATAAGTACATAGAAAGTGACACCGTGATTGCCATTAGGTTCAACACATGGAAGCGCATAGGACAATCCGATCGTTGCAGTCCAGTTTCCAAGAGAAGCCTACTCAACAAACGGACGCCCCTGAGTTATCTGGTCATCCGCGGATTGCCGTGGCTAGTCTAACGATCTTATACCTACCGATAAACAGTTGAGTCGCCTGTGTCGCATTGGCGTCTCGCCAGCCTACATAACGCTGTCATACGTTGGCCGTTCAACCCAAGGTCGGAGATTCTCACTTCCGACAAGTACATAGTCGGGTGACTCTGACTTCCGTGCTGTACCGGGTGTGCAGTTTCTTAGCGTCAAACAACAAGAAGTAAAGAACTAGCAAAGAAACCTCAAATTGAAGCAAACGACGTCAGATCACAGCCTCATGCGATCGCCACAGATACACGCTACAGTACCACACATCATCCATCGCGCTCTACTCAAAAGAAGCTCCCTCCGAACAGTCTCTTCCTCACAATGTAGACTACTGTAGCGAAGAATACGCACAACACGAGCGCTATCAACACTTTATCCGTGAACTCCCTACGAGCGTACTTAGACAACAGCCTTCCGGAAGTCTCAATGGTCGCGCCCATGGACTGAAACTCCTCTCCAGTCTCGTTTATGGCCTGCGAAGAGTGGGCCAAAGAACCGAGAGAGTGCTCGCTCAG